>JASAMX010016092.1:0-11771 GCA_030248175.1 Microlaimidae sp. YZB2_3
ACACTGCGTAATCTCTAATCAACAACTATTAAAACCCATTACGATCGATCGCAAGCCCGGACCTAGGCGGTTTCAAATTTGGAGATCTTGAAACCAACTTTTAATTTTAATTAAAAAAATTTCGTAGACAGATTTTATTTTTAAAAATCAAAATTTAAAAAATATTTTATAAAAAAAATATTTTTATTCATGCTATGTGTGTGGGCTGCTCGTTTAGAAGGCGGAAGCTACGCGACCACCTTTCGCTTTATATAGACGAAGCTTCGGAGCATGATATTGGAGGTAGGAACATTAGTTTAAAAACTTTCTTTTCGAAAAGAATTTAAAAGTAATATTAAAAAAAACTATCAAACCTACTATAATTGCGACCATAGTTGCATTTTTTTTCCTAAAACCGCCAGAATATCCCTGATTATAAGAGGGGAAAATATAAGACCGACTGTCGTAAGAGTAGTCCCACTGCGATTAGATGTTCGCAGTAATGTAGGGCGTTATCGTATACCCTTATAAAAGGGTATTGAAAATCATAATAAGCGCCACGCACATGGTTCAAGGAACAATTTCTGGCTTTGAAAATCAATTGAAAAAATGTTCGGAAGTGAGTTTTGCACACGAGACAAACGATTAACAATTTTTATTCATGTACTAGTACAGTGAAAGACTACGTTAGATCGATTTATATTAAAATTCAATCAAGGCAGCGTCCAGAGAACATTATTCTTCTATTTTCAAATGCTTGGTTCTTAAAATAATACTTCACGAATATATTGCATGCAGCAAATTTGCTTCATACGTGTTTAAGAAATATAACGATTCTTGATAGATTGATAAGATAACAATTTTAACATTCTTTTTGCCATTAATTGATATTGGATTTTGCGATAAAAGAGTGCGCTGAAATAATCAAAAAACCAGTCACTCTATTTGTGAATTTTAGTTTGTGAACTGGTGTAACATTACAAATAGTAAATAGTTTAAAGCCAGATTTAATACATTTTCTTATATTCTTACTTATTTGTCATATAAGGGTAGTCACACTCGTTTTCAAATTGGTGACCGGTTAGTAAATTAGTATCTGGATTTTACATTTTTAAAAAATACCAAAAAAAGCTTAACCTAAATTTAATTCTCTCACATTAAATAATTGTAACGAGAATTATTAACGAATAAAACTTCATTTTCTTTACCAATCGAAAAAATTGTACATTTTTAGCCACGGGGTGTGGGGCGGGGGCGGGGCTAGGAGATTTGGGGAGGGGTGTCACCAACAGCCGAATTCGAAAATGATTAAAACGGTTTAGAGTCGTTTTCCAGCCAGCTATATGGACATGGATTTACTTTTGTTTTTATAACTTAATTTTTCATAAAATTTGTTTGAGGAGAAAAAGTTTAAAATTTAGGTAGAATCTTTTAAATTGTACTAAAAAATTGAAATTAAAAAAAAAATCCGTGAAATTTGTTTTATTAAGATTATTAACAACTACAATAAAAATGTTTTGCAAAAATAATTTTTGGTCTTTAAAAGTAATAATTTGTGCAATATTACAGTAATTTTAAAATATTAATATATTAATTTTCATAATTAATATTATTACAAACAATAAGAATGTATAAGATATTCTGAAATTACCGTGGTATTGTTAGTTAAAAAGCAAATAACAAAATGTTTAAAAATTTTGTCAATAATCTACAAGCTACGACTGTTTTGAGAGACAAAGATGCAAAGTTGCAAAATTTTGACGGTAATTGTTATGTTTTTTACTAAAAAAAGTTTACGAGTTTTTGAATTTATCTTTAAGACCCGCCTATGAAGTGTATATCTAAATTTTAAATTTTTCCGCTGGTGGTTTAAATTTTCGTTTGCAGACTCATTACTACGATTGAACATTATATTTTCCTAGTTTTGACTTAGCATTTCTTTAAAAGATAATATTACACCTTTTCAAAAATTTTGATTTTAAATTTTCGATTATTTTTTTTTCAGTTGTTTTTTTACGATTTGAGCATCTTTTAATCGCGAGTATTTAGCAACGGAAACGAAACGATGGAGATACGGACGGGAAAAATCAAATTGTTTCAAAAATAACAATTCTTTGTTTGCCGCGCGTTTTGATTTGGGTGGAAATGCGGGAGGTTTGGGGATAACCGAATTAGGCAAGAACTCGATCGCTCGTTTACAAAAGCGGGTAGCGTAGATGTTTCGCAGCTAATCTTTACGTTTAACAAGATCCGTAAAGAAGCCGCTTCGAGGAGGGAACGAATATAAGCGGCGGCTGTAACGAAGAAAGCTTAAAAAAACTGAAAATCATCACCTAGTACTGCAAGCAAAAATATAAATTTCCATGCAAAAATAACAACGGTGTTTGCAATTATAATGGCGTACTTTTATGATAAGCCATTATAATATCACTCCTATTACGTTGGTATAAACGCATATTCGCCATTTTAAGGCTGGTTCACACTACATCACTTAAGACGTATGACGTAGCACTTAAGACGTAACACGTAAACTTGATCAGTTCACACTGTCATACTTAAGACGTATGAAGCATCACTTAAGACGTAAGAAAGATAGAACCGTGCTCTATTCTTACGTCAATTTTGACGTGGGCGAAGAAAAAAACTGCGCAAATTTATTAACTGTGGCTGATTAATTGATTTTTCTGTTGTATTTTCTTCAAATTTGTACATGTTACACTGTAAAAATATGTAAACAGTTATTCCAGGCAATAAAATATGTCAAAAATCTCATTCAGGTCAAAAATTGACAAACCTCACTCGAAATTGACTTAATTTCAAATTTTTAGGTCTGTGGTGGACTTTTTTAAATTTCTAATTTGAAAACAATTGAAAGTAAACCTTACTATGAATACTTCTTAAAGCACAGGCAGTACAAAATCGATAAAAAGCGTTTGCAAATGTTTTTTCAGGAATACTTGTGTACCATTACTACAAAATTTTCTCTTTTTTTCAAAAAAAAAACACAATGATAAAATCTTTTTAGTTATACAAGGCACCAGGAAGTTTATATACTTATCCCGAGGGGGAAGCTTGAGATTTTTTTTAAAGAGTTTTAAGTTTTTAAAAGATTTTGCCTTAGCATTTACCCACAAACGCATTATTTATTTTGTTTGTTTTTACATGATGAAAAAGCCAAAACATGCTGAAATTGAGAAGTCTAATATTTACGTATGAAAACTGGCGATTTTAGCAACGAAATTAAATGGTTTTTAATGCGAAACACAACTGAGATGTCTTACGTCATACGTTTTCGATTTCGCAGTGTGAACTGGTGGCCCTTACGTCTTACGTCATACGTCATAAGTATACGTTATAAGTTTACGTCATACGTCCTAAGTGACGTAGTGTGAACCATGCTTTAATCTACAGAATTTCCGAGGAGAATAAGCTATTATAATGGCATAACTTATAACTCTATCTCACATTGAAATGCATAAATTGTTGAAATATTAAAATAATGCAACCATTTCAATCCTAGAGAAAATTAGTTATGCTTTTATATTGGCACAATTTCCGCGTAAATTCGCGTGAACTAAAATGGTGAATATGCCATTATAATAGGAATGCTATTATAATGACCTATTTTGAAAGTATACCATTGTAGTAATTAGGTACGCTTTCGTTAATTTTTGCACAGAATTTGCATATTTTTCGTTATATTATATATTTTTGTCAGGTCTGGCCAAATAGCCAATGAAAAAGTGACTAAATTCAAAATTGACCGAAAATAGCTGTAAAATTATTAGAAAAAACGGAATAACATATGAGCCTAAAGCTTATTTTTTTGGAGCTTTTTAGGCAGTTTGAATCTAAATTTCTAATTAAGATCAGATTGTGCGCTGAAAATAAATTTTGATAAAGAAACAAATAAATCTTAAACTTATGCATTTGTCGCATAATATTTGTTCATGAAGACAATACGGTTCGAATGAATTATGCATGCCAGCAACTTTCTGTTGTAAAACCCAACTGTTTGCCAAATTTTTATTTCTTACATTTTCATTCTCTAAAATAAAATACATTAATAAACATAAAAATAAAAGAGAAAATATATAACTTTTGCGCATTGCTCAGATCAGACACATTTACGGCTTTACCTGGGAGCGACACGCTCCCCGGACGCGTTCCAGCCTAGGACACTCGCTTGTTCTCAAAATATTTGTTTTTGACCCTATTTGGAACGTTTAATGGCTTTTACTAAGGCGCCCCCCAATTGGAGCCATCATCGGCCGCACTCTTTACATTCCACCTTTCAGCGCCCAGTCGACATGCATGCCTTATTCACTCGCCCCCTCTCAAAAACAAACGCCAAGGGCCGAACTTTAGCCACAATAATCTCACATACTTTCCTTTTATTGGTTTATATACTCTTTCGGGGGTTCCCCCCTAATCATCGCGTCGATGATAGATTATAATACCAGTAATAAAATGTTAAAAAAAAAAAAAAAAAAAAAGAAATGCCTACACCTTTTTCGTGCAGTATAATTTGCCGTTACTTTAACAAGAACTATTCGCTGATATGCCATGACCGTATGTGGGCAGACCCACATATTTTTGGGAATATTTGGGTCTACTTTATGCTAATTATACTATAGCCAGATTACCTATGTATCATCATGTCTCGCCGTTGGCGTGTTGGCATACATGAATCAAATAAATGAAAATATGTGTTACATTTATTTCCCAAAAGCTAATCCGATACAATTTGTGGCCAATCAATAGAGCCACCTAATTTTTGGGTTCATTAGCCTAAATTTTCACGCGTCAACAGAGACCTAATTTTAAATCCCTGGTAAAAAAATAATTAAATGTCGATTAACCGTTTCTTATGTCTAATGGATATTTAATATTATTATGTCTAATTTTGTCTATTATGTCTATTGCAATATGTGTGTGTGTGGCTGATATATGTGTGTGGTTCGTAATGGTTTTGATCATAGACAAAAAACTTTATAAAACAAAAAAAATAACAGTTTTTTTGTATACTCTAATTAATTAGGTATTTTGAGTGCTTGAAAATTAGGTCTCTGTTTTTGACGCGTTTTGTAAAATTTTAGTGCTTAATGAACCCAAAAATTAGGTGTGCTCTATTTTGATTGTGCCACAAATTGTTATCGGATTAGCTTTTGGGAAATAAATGTAATTACATATTTTCATTTCATTTGATTTCATGTATTTTTGCTTCAATCACTGTCTTCAATCGGCTAGACATGATGATACAGTCAGTTAATATGGCAACTGTATAATTAGCACAAAGTATACTACAAACTATTCCAAAAATACAGTACTGCCTTCGCACCGTGTTTGGTGTGCGATTTATCTAGTCGATTAGTTTTTATTAAATTTACCAAATAATCATTACGAAAAATGTGTAGGCATTACAGTAGCTTTATATTTATTTTTATTACTTTTCAATTTAACATATTTATTACTTGTATTATTTTAATCTATTCCCATTTTCTGACGCGATTAATCGTGATATTAATTACCGAAATATAGTATAAAAAATAAAAGAAAAATATGTGATTTTATTTGTGGCTAACAGGCATTTACCGCCCTAAATAGGGCAGACTTTTAAGCGGGGGGCACCCCAAGTAACCCAAATTAAGGCATGCATTCGAGTGTTCCAATTGGGGCGTTGTTAATGAAAGGTGGAATGTAACAGAGTGCGGCCAAATAAAGACCATATGGCTCCAATTGGGGTGCGCCTTAGTAAAAGCCATTAAACGTTCCAAATAGGGTCAAAAACAAATATTTTAGAACAAGCAAGTGTCCTAACTAGAACACGTCCAGAGCATGTCGTTACCCAGGTAAAGCCGTAAATGTGTCTGATCTGAGCAATATGCAAAGTTATATATTTTTCTTTTATTTTTATGTTATTAATGTATTTTATTTTAGAGAATAAAAATGTAAGAAATAAAAATTTGGCAAACAGTTGGGTTTTACAACAGAAAGTTGCTGGCATTGTTATCATTCGAACCGTATTGTCTTCATGAACAAATATTATGAGCAATGTAAGTTAAGATTATTGTTTCTTTATCAAAATTTATTTCAGCGCACAATCTGATCTAATTAGAAATTTAATTCAAACTGTCAAAAGCTTCAAAAATAAGCTTTAGCTTATGTTATTCCGTTTTTTCTAATAAGTTTACACATTTCGGTCAATTTTGGATTTAGTCACTTTTCATTGGCTATTTGGCCAGACCTGACAAAAATATATAATATAACGAAAAATATGCAAATTCTGTGCAAAAATTAACGAAAGCGTACATAATTACTACAATGGCATACTTTCAAAATAGGTCATTATAATAGCACTCATATTACAATGGCATATTCGCCATTTTAGTTCACGCGAATTTACGCGAAAATTGTGCCAATATAAAAGCATAACTAATTTTCTCTAGGATTGAAATGGTTGCATTATTTTAATATTTCTACAATTTATGCGTTTCAATGTGAGATAGAATTATAAGTTATGCCATTATAATAGCGCATTCTCCTCGGAAATTCTGTAGATTAAAGCATGGTTCACACTATGTCACTTAGGACGTATGACGTAAACTTATAACGTATACTTATGACGTATGACGTAAGACGTAAGGGCCACCAGGTCACTCTACGAAATCGAAAACGTATGACGTAAGACCTCTGAGTTGTGTTTCACATTAAAAACCATTTAATTTCGTTGTAAAATCGCCAGTTTTTGTACGTATATATTAGACTTCTCAATTTCAGCATGTTTTGGCTTTTTCATCATGTAAAAACAAAAAATAAATAAATAATACGTTTGTGGGTAAATGCTAATGCAAAATCTTTTAAAAACTTTAAAACTCTTAAAAAAATCTCAAGTTTTCCCCTCGGGATAAGTATATAAACTTCCTGGTGCCTTGTATAACTAAAAAGATTTTATCATTGTGTTTTTTTTAAAAAGAGAAAATTTTGTAGTAATGGTACACAAGTATTCCTGAAAAAACATTTACAAACGCTTTTTATCGATTTCGTACTGCACGTGCTCTGAGAAGTATTCAGTAAGGTTTACTTACAATTGTTTTCAACTTAGAAATTGTAAAAATTTCACAATAGACATAAAAATTTGAAATGAGGTCAATTTCGGGCGAGATTTGTCAATTTTTTGACCTGAATGAGATTTTTTGACATATTTTATTGCCTGTAGTAACTTTTTACATATTTTAACAGTGTAACATGCACAAATTTGAAGAAAATACAACAGAAAACTCAATTAATCAGCCGCAATTAATAAATTTGCGCAGTTTTTTTTTGCTTCGCTTACGTCAAAATTGACGTAAGGATAGAGTACGGTTCTATCTTTCTTACGTCTTAAGTGATGCGTCATACGTCTTAAGTATGACAGTGTGAACTGATCAAGTTTACGTATTACGTCTTAAGTGCTACGTCATACGTCTTAAGTGATGTAGTAGTGTGAACCAGCCTTAAAATGGCGAATATGCGTTTATACCAATGTAATAGGAGTGATATTATAATGGCTTATCATAAAAGTACGCCATTATAATTGCAAACACCGTTGTTATTTTTGCATGGAAATTTATATTTTTGCTTGCAGTACTAGGTGATGATTTTCAGTTTTTTTTAAGCTTTCTTCGTTACAGCCGCCGCTTATATTCGTTCCCTCCTCGAAGCGGCTTCTTTACGGATCTTGTTAAACGTAAAGATTAGCTGCGAAACATCTACGCTCCGGGGTTTTGTAAACGAGCGATCCGTTCTTGCCTAATTCGGTTATCCCCAAACCTCCCGCATTTCCACCCAAATCAAAACGCGCGGCAAACAAAGAATTGTTATTTTTGAAACAATTTGATTTTTCCCGTCCGTATCTCCATCGTTTCGTTTCCGTTGCTAAATACTCGCGATTAAAAGATGCTCAAATCGTAAAGAAACAACTGGAAAAAAAAATAATCGAAAATTTAAAATCAAAATTTTTGAAAAGGTGTAATATTATCTTTTAAAGAAATGCTACGTCAAAACTAGGAAAATATAGTGTTCAATCGTAGTAATGAGTCTGCAAACGAAAATTTAAAGCACACCAGCGGAAAAATTTAAAATTTAGATATACACTTCATAGGTGGGTCTTAAAGATAAATTCAAAAAGTCGTAAACTTTTTTTTGCAAAAAACAAAACAATTACCGTCAAAATTTTGGAACTTAATCTTTGTCTCTCAAAACAGTCGTAGCTTGTAGATTATTGACAAAATTTTTAAACATTTTGTTATTTGCTTTTTAACTAACAATACCACGGTAATTTCAGAATATCTTATTTATTCTTATTGTTTGTAATAATATTAATTATGAAAATTAATATATTAATATTTTAAAATTACTATAATATTGCACAAATTATTACTTTTAAAGACCAAAAATTATTTTTGCAAAACGTTTTTATTGTAGTTGTTAATTCTTAATAAAACAATTTCACAGATTTTTTTTAATTTCAATTTTTAGTACAATTTAAAAGATTCTACCTAAATTTTAAACTTTTTCCCCTCAAACAAATTTTATAAAAAATTAAGTTATAAAAACAAAAGTAAATCCATGTCCATATAGCTGGCTGAAAACGACTCTAAACCGTTTTATTCATCCTCGACTTCGGCTGGTGGTGACCCCCCCCCAAATCTCCTAGCCCCTCCCCCTCCCCTCTCCCCTTGACTAAAAATGTACAATTTTTTCGATTTATAAAAAAAATAAAGTTTTATTCGTTAATAATTCTCGTTACAATTATTTAATGTGAGAGAAGTAAATTTAGATTAAGCTTTTTTTGGTATTTTTAAAAATGTAAAATCCAGATAAATTTACTAACCAGTCACCGAAAACGAGTGTGACTACCCTTATATGACAAATAAGTAAGAATATAAGAAAATGTATTAAATCTGGCTTTAAACTACTATTTGTAATGTTACACCAGTTCACAAACTAAAATTCACAAATAGAGTGACTGGTTTTTTGATTATTTCAGCGCACTCTTTTATCGCAAATTCAATATCAATTGATGGCAAAAAGATTGTTAAAATTGTTATCTTATCAATCTATCAAGAATCGTTATATTTCTTAAACACGTATGAAGCAAATTTGCTGCATGCAATATACGTGAAGTATTATTTTAAGAACCAAGCATTTGAAAATAAAGAATAATGTTCTCTGGACGCTGCCTTGATTGAATTTAATATAATCGATCTAACGTCGTCTTTCACTGTACTAGTACCGATAAAAATTGTTAATCGTTTGTCTAGTGTGCAAAACTCACTTCCGAACATTTTTTCAATTGATTTTCAAAGCCAGAAATTGTTCCTTGAACCATGTGCGTGGCGCTTATTATGATTTTCAATACCTTTTATAAGGTATACGATAACGCCCTAGATTACTGCGAACATCTAATCGCGGTGGGACTACTGTTTACGACAGTCGGTCTTATATTTTCCCCTCTTATAATCAGGGATATTCTGGCGGTTTTAGGAAAAAATGCAACTATGGTCGCAATTATAGTAGGTTTGATAGTTTTTTTTAATATTACTTTTAATTCTTCCAAAAAGAAAGTTTAAACTAATGTTCCTACCTCCAATATCATGCTTCGAAGCTTCGTCTATATAAAGCGAAAGGTGGTCCGTAGCTTCGCCTTCTAAACGACCAACACACATAGCATGAATAAAAATATTTTTTTTATAAAATATTTTTAAATTTTGATTTTTAAAAATAAAATCTGTCTACGAAATTTTTTTAATTAAATTAAAAGTTGGTTCCAAGGGCTGAATTTGAACCAGCCACCTCCTGCATTACAATCGATCGTAATGTGGAATAATAGTTATTGATTAGATTACGCAGTGTCACTATTTGAGAATGTGGACATCGGATTTATACAGCTTTGAGTGAACCCATTTATTGTTATTTCTGTATGCAGAACATTGTAATATCTAGAAATTTTTTACAATGCATTTCCATTACTTTATATTGTTTTAATTTTTTAACACCTTTTTAGATTTCTAAAAATTCATTTCTTTAAGTTTTTAAGACTGAATCATATTTATGTAAGTAGTAGTAGACTACCTACCATGCGGAGTTCCTGACACGTAAGAAACATGGAACCGTGATAAATTTATATGAAATTGAAGCCGCAAAAGTTGGAACTAGGAACAAACAAACAAACTAGGAACAAAACAAACTAACTAGGAACAAAAGCTCTTCATTTTAGGTCCACCACTTTGACACATTGGCCGCGAAAATTACGAAGAGTATCCACGAGTTGAGGATTTTTAAAATTCTAACGTGTTCCGTGTTCTGCCCTTTTACATTTCTGTCCTTTTAGATTTCACTACTTTATATATCTTTACTTTTTTATACGCATTTTTAGACAGGGGAAGATGACGCTCCCGCTTGGTACAGCATCCTGGTTCTGGGGGCTGGCGTCGCCGGAGGTTTGATAGTGGTGATTTTGCTAGTGGTTTGTTGGAACCACTGTTTCAAGAAACGGCCTCCTTTGTCGTAAGTTTGGCAATTATCCATTTATTTATTATTGAAATAACCATCTTCACTTGCTCTAAATCCTAACCTGAGTGTCACAAGTACCGCTGTTGTACATAGTAACTTGCACACATATTTTTATTTAGCACTTGCCTTATTGCAAACCGTTTGATAAACTATTTAAAAAACCCTGCTTTTAGAGCTGAAATTTTCGTTTTTTAGGAAAAACACAGTTTAAACTAAGCATTCGTCAGCATTGTATGAACTCTTGGATACATAAGTAGGGAACTCAGAACCGTCTGCAGATTTTAGAAGCGTGCAGCCCTTAAAATGGGAAATTAGGGTCTAAAATAAAAAACAACAAATAAACTACGGTTTGTTTTAGATTAAGATGTAAATTAAAGCTAGCTAAACCCAATGGCTTGCTATGTTTTTTTTCTTGACTATTTAACATCAAAATAACTTAAAAAATTCATTCAGGACGGTTTAATGTTAAAAATAAAGTAACTTTTTTTGCAAAAAATATTTATTAAATTATTCATTTTGCAGCAAAAATTGAACTCACTAATCTTCCATTATGGTACACTGATTCCCTGAGCGATACACGGTGAAAATATACCTAATTTTAATGAGAATATTAAGCTCCAAACAAATCGACGTGTTAGGCCTGGTCTTGTACTTTTTCCAAATGTCCAAACTACAAAAACCAAAAACTAAAAATTTAAAGGTTGAGAGAAGTAATTTTAAAACATTTTCTCGCACGTTGCATTGCCCAGCTGTATTTCAATGTATCCCAATTTTTCTTTGTTTTATAGATTTATTTTTATTGAATAATAGGAAAATAATTGAGTATGGGGCAAAAACAAATCAATCAACACTCCGCGCGAAGCGCGTAAATTTTTTTTAGCCTTTTTTCAACGTTTAGGATTTGGACCCCTCTGGACCCCTCCTTTTCTATAGTATTTTCACGGTTGGAACCCCCTTTCCGAAATCCTGGCTACGCCCATGCCCTTCTGTGGACTTAAAAACTACTCACTACCCGTTTTGGTTTTTATCTGTGCTTGCTTATATTCCCCGTTATTGCTATATTTTTTTCTATCACAAATCGCAGCTAGAATAGTAGGTGTTTATATTGTTTTTTATTAGAATTATTAGAAAAACATAGTCGCATCGCAATCTTATCCTTTCTAATGATTAATTTAGATTAGAAATAAAATTTGTTTGCTTTTTTTGTTTTTTATTTTAGTATTTTAGTGTTTACA
>JASAMX010016093.1:5000-10326 GCA_030248175.1 Microlaimidae sp. YZB2_3
TTATAACCCCGTAAAGAATATTAACACTGAACAATTTCCGTTTAAATGGGAAGGTTTTGACCATACATGGGCAAGTTGGTCCGTAGTGGGGGGTTAAAATCCGAGAAACTTAAAATACGCATATCGTTTTTTTTCTGGAGTGCATTTTACCCATATCGTTTTTCGATTTTGAAGGAAAAATAGGTAAAAAAACGCTAATTTTAGGTCAAAAAAATCTTTTTAGTGCATTTTTGAGCTTTTTATTGCTTAAAACATTCATTTTGATTTCAAAACTTAAGTTTGGAGGCAGTTAGAAGTCATTTTAAACACATTTTTTCTTTATTTTTCCAAAATTGGGGGGTTAAGCTTTTCTCCCCCCCCACTTTTGAATGAAGGGGGGGGGTTAAACCCCCCTTCTCAGAAATTGGGGGGGGGGGTTAAACCCCCTTCTCAGAATTTGGGGGGGGGGGGTTAACTTCCCCCCAACTCCCCCTTGCCCATGTATGGTTTTGACTATCGTGGCTAAGGTCCGGTTCACATCGCCGTTACAAGTGACAACTGACAATACGTTCACACCGCAGCGACCAGAGACAGTTTAACGGTTTAAACGTGCGCGGAAAGCGGAAGGCCTTGTCACTTATCACTTGCCACTTCGTTGTAAACCAGCCCTAATAGCTTAGAATTTGTTACGGTGACAAATCAACTGATAAAGGTAATGACAGCAGATATCATGTTTGAGCGTTCTTCCAAGTCTTATGTGGGGAGAAAAATTAGAACGCATTTTATAATGCGCGCGCTTACAGGATAATTCAACTGTAAGTTTTACACGCGTGCGAGGACGAAGAACAAATTAAAATGAATGACACCATTGAATTGAGTATTATCATTTATTATAATTAATAATTATTTAAATTAAAGAGCGAAGAAAAAACCACCCTTACGGTTTCCAACACCAAATAAATTAAATGTGAACACCTTTTTTTGTAAAACTTATTTTTAAAATTCAGTGCGCAGCCAAAAATTCTTTTGGAATATATTTTACCCTGAAGCATAAAAAAATCATGAACGTATATATTCTGAATTGGTTCCTGTTGAATTATTACGGTTGTATCATGGGCATAGGTTTTCCATACCGAATGTGGCAACGGTAAGTTTGTTTTCAATAAAGCGAATTTTAACAAAAGTTTTTAAATTAAGTTAAAAAATATTTTCAGACAGACAACAAAAGTAGAGTAAAAATAAAAACAAAAATTAATATAAAAAAAGTTTTATCTTTCAGAAAACGAGATTGGCTTGAAAATCCTATTTATCAGCATTTTTGAAAAAAAAAACAAGGCTTCTATGAAACAAATATAATTTTTTAAGACGTGTACCCTAATAAAGGCACACGTTAATACATGCCCTATTACCCTAATTAGGCGCACCGAAATTAGAACACACGAGAACCTTCTATTTTATAGTTTTGTAATTGTTCTAGACAACGTGCCTTTTACCAAAACGAAAATGGGCTGCCTTACCTTACCCGAAGCAACTAGATATTTTCATCAAACACATTAGTGCCCTGTCTCAAGTGAACCATGACTCACTTAGGGTTTCGACCTCTATTATCAGGGTTCTGTTTCAACGTACGCAACTTCGGATGTGTAATAGTTCTAGGGCTCGTCCTATTAAGGGCACGCCTTAATAAAAGTCATATTACCCTAATTAGAGCACGTTCTAATTAGACACTAGAGTACTTTCTATGATTTAATTTTGTAATGCTCATACCGAAGCGAAAGTAGGCTACCTGAAACAAGTAAGTATTTTGCTTCAACACATTTAGTGCCCTAATTAGAGTATATTCAAAATGCTCAACTATGGCTTTCAAATTCTAGGGCTGGATTTTTGACGTACACTACTTATTGTCTTGAGCCTTGGGGTAAGCCTCCATAAAAGCACGCCTTAATGAAACCCTTTTTACTTTAATTAGGGCACACCTTAATGAAACCCTTTTACTCTAATTAGGGCACACATTAATGAAACCCTTTTACTCTAATTAGACCTCTAGAGCATTTTATATTTTATAGTTTTGTAATGCTCGTGGACAGTGTGCCCTATACCGAAACGAAAGTGGGCTACCTGACCTTGCCCGAGAGCAATCTCTGCTACTGCGACGAGGATTGTGTGATTTTGGGCGATTGCTGCATTGACTACAAATCCGTCTGCCCCAGTAAGTTTTATTTATCATTGAATAAACTTATTATTCTTGATAACTAAATTATTTTAAAAATAACAAAATATTATTATGTCTGCTTGATTATACTCATTTTATTGAACAATTTGTTTTTTTTTATTAAATTTATGAAAGAGGGTATTTTATTTAATAGTAATGTAATTTAGATACGGGGTTGATAGAGCCTAAAGAACATAGATTCAAGCAATTTTCAAGTCGTTTAAACTTAAAAGTTTTAATTTTACCTTGTTTTTAGTTTGATTTTTGCCTAGGCTTGCTCAGGATATAGGCAATAGCTTCAACTATAATGTCGTAATTGGCTTTAAAATTACTAGGCTCCATGTTCCTTAGGCTTCAACGACCTTAAATCCTAATTTATATTGTAACTTTGTTCTATGCTACGCTGTTCTAAAAAAATTGTATTTTTCTGGTATTTAGCTGTTGATTGTTCCGTGAGTGAGTGGTCCAATTGGGGATACTGTAGAAGTGAAACCGATGACAGCTCCCGATGCGGACAGGGGGTCTCCAAAAGGACTCGCAGGTATCTTTTTTGGTTAAATTAAATCATTTTATTCTAGCAAACAAACAATAACAGTACACAATAAACTGCACAAACCAAGCGAGTAGGTCACCAAAAAACCAAGTTAATTGTCATATCTATCCCGGTAAGGACGGGGGCCTCATTTGGGAAAAACCGTTTTTATCTGCCTTCTACCTGCCTCCATCGGAAATTGCTGCCTCTTACCTTATTCTTACCTGGCTCTACCCTGCCTCCTATCTACCTCCGAGGCAGTTTTAGCTGCTTCCTACCTGCCTCCTAACCTGTATATGCTTCAACATAGCAGCCAGGGCCACCTGCCTCCTACCTGCTTCCGAGGCATTTTATCTGCCTCCACCCTGCCTTCTACCTGACTCCACCCTGCCTTCTAGCTGCCTCAGAGGCTGTTTTACCTGCCTTCACTCTTCCTCCTTCCGGCCTCCACCCTGCCTCATAGCTGCCTCCGAGGCAGTTTTACCTGCCTCCTACCAGGCTCCAGTCTTCCCGAGGCAGGTTGAAGAGCCGTCCTTACCGGGTTATGATTGTATAGTATTTCTTATCTAAATTATCTTTAATTGCTGCGTTTTTAAACTAAAAAGTTTAAAATTGGTGACACTTTTTTCAAAGCTGTAAGCTTATTATTGTTTGTTTACTGTGTTCTATTATTTCTTGAGAATGACAAAACGGGAATCGCGCCTTTAAAAAACAAACAGGGTAGTCTTTCGTTTGACACATCAGAAAAATGCAAAATATTAAGTGATTATTTCAGCGAAAGTTTTACAAAAGATAATAAAGTAAATCCTTGTGTTACAAAGAAAGTTCCTGATAATCAAATATATCTTTATATCAAATATAAAGTTTACAACAGAAAAAGTTTTCAAAGCTATGAAAAGCCTAAAAAATAAATTGAGCAGATCGCCAGATAAATTACCAAGTTATTATTTAAAAAATTAGCTTATTCGCTGGCTGAACCAATGAAAACTGTTTTTGAAATTTCGTTTCATACACACAAAATTCCTGCATTATGGTTATCTGCATTGGTAATTCCTGTTTTTAAAAAAAGAAAATTCTAGTGAACCGACAAATTACAGACAAATATCTCTCACCTGCATAGCGTGTAAAGTAATGGAGACTTGTGTAAATGACGATTTACTTAATTATCTAATTTTTAATAAAATAATAAGTAAGGCACAGCATGGATTTTTTCGTGGCAGATCAACATGCTCGCAACTGCTTGAAAGTTTTCTAGACTGGAGTAAAGCTTTAGATAAAAATCAAATTATTGATATTGTATATGTTGATTTCAGTAAGACATTTGACTCCGTTTGCCATGCCAAATTAATAATAAAGCTTGAGGCTTACGGGATTAAAGGAGACCTTTATGCTTGGTTATCGGCCTTTTTAACTGGTAGAAAACAAAAAGTAGTAATCCAAGATTCCTTCTCAGAATTTGAAAACATTACCTCTGGGGTCCCACAGGGGTCCGTCTTAGGACCTCTGCTATTTCTCATATTCATTAATGATTTAGTCGATATAATACCGGACATAAACTGCAAGTTATTTGCAGACGATGTCAAATTGTACCAAGTTCGTGAGCCAATGGAAAATAATATCATTTTACAAAACTCCATAAATCGACTTATTGATTGGGCTTACACTTGGCAACTTCAAATTGCTGTACATAAGTGCTGTGTGGTTCACGTAGGACATAATAATCCAAAACTTCCATTATTTTTTGAGGGAAAACCGTTAGAAGTTCGCTCAGACGCTAGGGACCTTGGCGTATTAGTTTCGAATTCCTTAAAAACATCTAAACATTGTGTATCTGTAGCTAAAGATGCATTTAAAGTTAAAAACATATTGCGCTGTTTTCAAGCAAAAAATAAAGCCGCATTGCTAAAGGCTTATAAATCATTTGTACTTCCTAAATTAGAATACTGCGCACCAGTCTGGTCCCCTTTTCTTTTAAAAGATATCCACTGTATTAAGCGTGTTTTGCAAACTTTTACAAAAAGCATTTTTGCTAAATGTGGTCTGAACAGAAATTGATCATATTCCGAGCGTCTTAAATATTTAAAACTCAAATCTCTGGAAGAAAGAAGGATACATTCTGACTTAAAATGTGCTTTTCGATTGTTAAAAATCTTTCTGACCTAAATTTTTCTGAATTTTTTCATGGGGGAATTACAAAAGTAGAAATGACCATACTTTAAAATTAAAAATATTAAAAGCAAATAAAGATATTTTACTTAACTCATTTCCTGTAAGAGTGGCCAAATACTGGAATTTTTTGCCAGAGACTGTTGTAGAATCCAAATCAATAAACTGTTTTAAAAAACAAATTGAATCTATTAATTTTGAGAAACTTTTAAAATTAAGGCACACTTAAGCAGCCTTTTAAAGGCTCTGTGTTCCTTCCCTTTATAACGACACCACAATGTAGCAAGGACTATATTTAATAACCATTGTGTTTTGTGAATTGCTTTGTTGTTTTTTTTTTTGGTTTTTTTGTTTTTAACTAAAATGCTTTTGTCTATGTCCATTGCTGTAATTTGTTTGTGTGTTATAAAGATTTATTTATTCATTCATTCATTCAA
>JASAMX010016094.1:0-41118 GCA_030248175.1 Microlaimidae sp. YZB2_3
GGGGGACAGGGGGGTCCAACTCAATAATTTAGGTGTTTTTAGGTCTAATATTGAATTTTATGTACTAAAAACGCCTATTTAGGTCTAAAAAGTGTATGTAAACATTGTTTAAAAGTGTATGTAAACATTGTTTGAACTAAAAAAAACCGTGTTTTTGACAGTAAATAAAAAATATGCTTCCAAATTGGTAGGGGGGGAGGGGGGTCAGCCCTGGCTAGGTGAAGTCAGGTGGGGACTGCTCTAAAGACTTAGGGAGAGGGGGGTGGCCTGGATTTTGTCTAGGGGGGTCCAAAATTTTAGCTCTCGGGGGGGTGGACTTCCCTGTCCATACATGGGCACGGGGGGTTGGGGGAGGGGTTAACCCTTCCCCCGAATTCTGAGAAGGGGGGTTTAACCCCCCCCCCTACTCAGAAGTGGGGGGGGGAGAAAAGGTTAACCCCCCTCCCCAATTTTGGAAAAATGAAGAAAAAAACGTTTTTAAATTTACTTCTAACTGTCTCCAATCTTAAGTTTGAAGGTCAAAATGAATGTTTTAAGCAGTAAAAAGCTCAAAAATGCTATAAAAAGGGCTTTTTGACCTAAAATTAACGTTTTTTACTTATTTTTCCTTCAAAATCGAAAAACGATATGGGTAAAATGCACTCCAAAAAAAACGATATGGGTATTTTGCGTTTCTCGAATTTTAACCCCCCTCTAATTTGGGGTTTAACCCACCCCCCAACTCCGGACCAACTTGCCCATGTATGCCTCTGTCCCCCAAATCTATGCTTATTGGTTTTTTTTTTTTTAATTTTAAAAAGTAAGAATTTTTCTTGGTGTTGAGTAGAGTAATTCCATCGCTCCATGCCATAAAAATGCCATTAATCATCCTGCCTCCAAAAGCATATTAATAGTCAAAAAACAAATCCTACCACTTTTCACAGTAGTAAGTGACATTTTATTTTGTTTTTTGATTTCAAATAAATTGCTCAATGGTGAAGGTACACAATATATATATATATATCATAGGTGGGCAGCCTATCGGATTTTGGGGGGTATAAGGAGGGGGGTCAAATTTTAGGGGAGGGTGTCCTGCAAGATCCAAATTTTGAGGGGGGTGTACCCAATATTTCCGCACTGCCTTAAAATGGGCTTAAAACGCTTAAAAAACGTAAAACAAGTTTTTAAATGCTTTAAAACTGTGTAAAATTAAAATAAGACCTTATTGCAACTTATAAATTTTTTTAATTCTTTTAATAATAATGTGTTTCAGTGGCGTGCCCAGGATTTCATTTAAGGCGCTAAAATACACTAGAAATTTTAATTCCAGATGATACTTATTACAAAATTTAATGTTTTTTATACCTACACATTTAAAACATGTGTTTAAAACGTTTTGTAATAATAATAATCGATTTGTAATTGAAAAACTAAGATAAATTGTCAATTTAAACTACCCGCGCAGCGGGGAAATTTTGCTTTTTTGACTATTAATATGCTTTTGGAAGCCATCAGGAAAGTTTATGTATTAATATTAAAGAAAAAATTTTTTCTCTCTCAAATATTAAAAAACGTAATCTCAAATATTATTATCCCCTCCCTTACAAAAAAATGTGGGGGGGCGCCCCCCCCACCCGGGCACGCCACTGATGTGTTTATATATTCTTATAATTAGATTAAAAATCATGGTTTTTTTAATAATTACATAATAATAGAATAGTAATATTATTGTCTTGATTATAAAGTCAAGTATCACAAACTTTTTAATCCATAATCTTATATTTAATTAAAGATTATATACATACATGGGCGTAGCCAGGGGGGTCTAGACCCCCATTTAGGTCGGCAAAAGGAAAAATTTGGGGTTAGACTCCCCTTTTGGGTGGCCAAGGATAAAAATTTGGGGGGTCTAGAACAACCATTTTTTAAAAATTGTCTCGCGCTTTGTTTAGCGTCCCATTAATTATATAGTCTCCACTTGCAAATTTGTATTACTTTGTTTTGTAATCTTGGTATGACCACGCTAGACCCACCCCATTCTTTATGTTTTAATTGGTCTCCACTTCCAAATTTGTTTTACCTTGTTTTTTAATCTTAATATGACCACGCCAAACCCCCCTTTTTAGATTATTATATAGTGGTATTAAAAATTTAAAGGTTAGAGGTAATTTTAAAAACATTTTCTGGTACTTTGCATTGCTCAGCTGTAATTCAATGTACCCATTTTTCAGCTGTAGTGTTTTGGAAATCAAAATTTTAAAGTATCAAATTGTTTGTAACAAAATTTTTTTTTGTTTTATAGACTTATTTTTATTGAATAATAAGAAAATAATGAAGTACATGACATAAACAAGGTAATAAACTCTCCGGTAATAATAATAAAACAAGGTAATAAAATAAATTTTTTTTAGTCCTTTTATAACGTTTAAAAATTTTCCTCCAGGGGGCGAAATTGGGGGGGTGTCCCTGGGTACCCCAAATTTAGAAGGGGGGTGTCAGCAATATCCGAAATTTTGGAGGATATAACCTCCCCCCCCAACCCCCCTGCCCACCTATGGCCCCACCCCCTCTTCCAAATCCAACCCCCCGTGGAGGGCAGTGCAGAGATCTGTCCAATTATCATGGAAGAACTCGGGGAGAAAAGTTTAGAACGAGGAAAATGGCTTTAATTCGTCCACAGTGGGTTGAAAACCGAAAAACAATACTTATAAAGTCAAATTCAGGGGAGAGGGGTTTTGCCGGTACGTGGATAGGTTGCGTATGTTTAAAATTTTGGTTTTTCGTGCATATTTTTAAATTTAAACTAAATAATGTAACATTTTAATAACTTTTATTTTTTGAAATTTGATTTGAAGAACCCAACTCGCAAAAATAGTTAACGAGATTTTACTGTGTTAAAAATCTTGTGAAATTAAATCTGTCGTCACTTATCAGATACCATACCAGTCAAAATCAATTGGGTTATCGAGCGTGTTCGTTTTTTAGCAGGAGTGCCAAGGTAACTTTAATAGATTTTTAGGAACGAAATGGTTGTACTTACTTTTCACCCACAAAAAGAAACAGGTGCTTCCAGTTGCAAACCTCCCAGAGCTTTTGTATGTTTCGGGTTGTTTTATAGTGCTGTTTTCGGCACCACCACCAACTTTATCCACAAAATGTTTCCATTAGTGTTCGTTTTAGTGTTACTGAAGTATAAAATTTAGTGAATTTAATTTTAAAGAACCTTTTTAAAAATCATAGTGAAAAAAAGTCCGAAATAATTTAGTTTATAATCATGTTAGTGAAATTGCTTTTTTTTAAAACATTAAAACTCATAAAACTGAACGTAGGAACCAATAGCTTTTTCTTATTTTTAAAGGTAATGATTATTTGTTTTTAAACCTTTAGTGGAAATTGTCCTTTAGATAAATTTGATCGATATTACAATTTTAATTTTCTGGGTGTTATTTGCTTGCTTGTGTGAAATGGGTTTATGCAGAAAAAATAAACGGGTTTTGAAGTTAAATTTTTCCAAAAAATATTCCCCCCATTAAACAGAATAATAATAATTCTTTATTATTTTCAATACAAATTGTATAAAAATAATCTGTTTTTATTCTTTTGGATTTTGGTGTAGGCTTTTAATCCGTTTTGTGTGTTGTGTAGGTAATTCCAAAAGAGCAATTGCCTTTGGAAAGATGGACTCGTCTGTATTGGAAAAGTAGAGAAGTATGGGATTTTGGCGTTTGTACCCGGTCTCCACGAAAATTGATGGTATACGTAAATAAGCGTAATATAATGCAAATATAGTAGGGTATCTGACTTAATTTCGGCCAGGCCTTAATTTAGGCCACCAATTTAGGGTGTTAGAAAATTGGCTTATTTTTAAACCACAAAAGAACTAGCACAAAAGTAACTGGATGAATGTTGAATAAAGTGTTTTTGCAAAAGTTTTTTATTTTTGTTATTCTGCATTATCAACATTTTCATACAAAAAGTGAATTTTTTGTGATTTTCTTAATTTTTGCTTTGTGTTTAAACTGCATCAAATTTAGAACAAAGCACTATATAACCTTAAAATAACTTCTATTTAAGGCTCAAAACAGTTAATTTTTATGTTGTAATATTTTCTTTAAAATCACTTTGCAATGCGTTTAACTAACTGCGCATTTTAAGATTCCGTTAATTTCGGCCATCTTAAAATTTATGTGAAAGAACCTGCCGTTTTTTGCTGTTTTCAAATATCATCGTACTACCGTATTTATATAAAGAGTTTTTTTTTGCTCGTTTGACTTTTTTGACGTTTTTTTAGACCAAACAAAAATTCAACCAAAAATACAGGTTGTTATTAAAACTTGTTTTTTAAGGTTTTGACATAATTATTTAATGTCTTGCTAATAACTATTAAAGTTTTCAAACGGGAAAAATTAAGTTATATGTACCAAGAACAATACCTAAGGATAAATTTCCAACCTTTGAAAATTTTTATTGTTCGTTTTGGCAATAGTTATAGCCAGTTTTTTTCAGGTGGCCGAAGTTAATGGCTTGCGCCTTAATTTCGGCCACTATAAAAAACTTTAAACCTCCACTAATCTTTAAGTGTAACAGAAATTTTAAAATTTTGCACTGGAACAACAAAAATAGCTGTAGTTTAATTTTTAGACCAAATTTAGGGTTGATTGGAAAAACCAGAAAAAACTTATTCAAAAAAAAATAAAAATGGGTGGTCAAATTAATTCAGCTAACCAATGCAATATATGAGAGCATAGAAAACATGCAAAATAAACATAGTTGTATATAACTTACTTAATTTCGGCCATGGTAGTCTGCTCTTCGCGCGCAAGGCCAAACAATATGCTATGGATAGAAAAAAATACAACGCAGTAAATATAAAAGAAGACTCAATAACTAGCAGACAGCTATCCGGATTATATGCCAGAAGGAAGCTCTTCGTAGAATCAAACTAACTCAAGGAAAAACGCCATTTACGTTACTGGGGAAAATATCAAAAACTAGAATAAATACAAGCCAAAAATACTAGCATAAAAAGATGTGCTGCGTATTAATATTATAATTTTAAATATATACAGTATCTTTAAAATATATACTTATATTATGTTTTATTAAACTTAGTTTGCAGTGATTCTTCAGGCACTGGACTGGGAGAGTCCACCACGGTTCTTTTGGTAGCCGAGAGGTTGAGGCGCGTCCCAACCTCCTCGTACCCGCTGCTGGACTCCCTTGGCACTTCCGCATAGTAAGATGATCCCGTGTCGTCTCCCCACTAAAGCACATAAATCTTAGTAGCACACTTCCTATTGGTTTTTTTAGCAAACTCAATTAGTGTTACACCCATAGGTGGGCATCCTCCTACTTGTTTGGTTTGCTTATTTATCGCACACAATAATGACCTACCTTTACCAATCACTGCAAACTAAGTGTTTGAATAGAACAAATAAATATAAGTATATAATTTTTAAGATATACTATATCTTAAAAATTATAATATTAAATACAGCAGCACATCTTTTTATGCTAGTATTTTTGGCATTAGTATTTAATTACTAGGTTTTTGATATTATTACAACACCACAAAGTAAAAACGTAAAAAATGGCGTTTTTCCTTAAGAAGTTAGTTTTGCTTCTAACGAAAGAACTTCCTTCTGGCATATAAATCCGGATAGCTGTCTGCTCGTTGTAATTAGCCGTTGCTTTTTTAATAATGTACATGCGTTGTATTTTATTATCAGTATCACAATAAGCATTAATTGTTTGGACAACTTAGCGCGCGAAGAGCAGAACTACCAATGGCCGAAATTAAGTAAGTTATATACAAAAACTATGTTTATTTTGCCACAAAAATGATTTTAACCTCTAGCTCTAACATAATATATTGCATTAGGGTAGATGACTTAACTGCGGCCACTTATTTTTATTTTTTTTGAATAAGTTTTTTCTGGTTTTCCAATTAATCCTAGATTTGGTCTACAATTTAAACGACAGCTATTTTTGTTATTCCAGTGCAAAAATTTAAAATTTATGTTACACTTAAAGATCAGTCGAGGTTTAAAATTTTTTTATAGTGGCCAAAATTAAGGCGCGAGCCATTAACTTCGGCCACCTAGAAAAAACTGACTATAACTATTGCCAAAACGAACAATAAAAATTTTTAGAGGTTGCAAATTTATCCTTAGGTATTGTTCTTGATACATATAACTTAATTTTTTTCCGTTTGAAAACTTTAATAGTTATTAGCAAGACTAAATAATTATGTCAAAACCTTAAAAAAACAAGTTTTATTAACCTATATTTTTGGTCGAATTTTTGTTTGGCCTGAAAAAACGTCAAAAAAGTCAAACGAGCAAAAAAATCTTTATACGGTAGTACAATGATATTTGAAAATAGCAAAAAACGGCAGGTTCTTTCACATAAATTTTAAAGTGGCCGAAATTAATGGAATCTTAATATGCGCAGTTAGTTAAACGCACTGCAAACTTATTTTGAAGAAAATATCAAAAAATGAAAATTAACTGTTTTGAGCCTTAAATAGAAGTTATTTTAAGGTTATATAGTGCTTCGTTCTAAATTTAAAACACAAAGCAAAAATTAAGAAAATCACAAAAATTCACCTTTTGTATGAAAATGTCTATAATGCAGAATAACATAAATCAAAAACTTTTGCAAAAACATATTTTTCAACATTCATCCAGTTACTTTTGTGCTAGTTTATTTGTGGTTTAAAAATAAGCCAATTTTCTAACACCATAAATTGGTGGCCGAAATTAAGTCAGATACCCTAAATTAAAACAAACGTTTGCACTTCTGTACACACTTATTTACGTATACACATGATTAGTAAAAAAAACCGGTAAAATTGTTAAAATCCCATACTTCTCTACTTTTTTCTAGATCATCTGTGCTGAAGGACGAGTCCATATCTTCCGAAGGCAATTGCTCTTTTGGAATTACCTACACAACACACAAACGGATTAAAAGCCTACACCAAAATCCAAAAGAATAAACAGATTTTTTTTATACAATTTATATTAAAATAATCAAAAATTATCTATTCTTTTAATGGCAAAAATATTTTAAGGAAAAATTTAACTTCAAAACCCGTTTATTTTTTCTGCATAAACCCATTTCACACAAGCAAGCAAATAACACCCAGAAAATTAAAATTGTCATATCGATCAAATTTATCTAAAGGACAATTTTCACTAAAGGTTTAAAAACAAATAATCATACTTTTAAAAATAAGAAAAATCTATTGGGTTACGTTAGGTTATAAAATTTTAGTGTTTTAAAAAACAATTTAACTAACATGATTATAAACTAAATTATTTCGGACTTTTTTACAGTATGATTTTAAAAAAGGTTTTTAAAATTAAATCCATAAATTTTATACTTTAGTAACACTAAAACGAACCTAATGGAACATTTTTTGGATAAAGTTAGTAAACATGCCGAAAACAGCACTATAAAACAACCGAAACATACCAAAGCTCTGGGAGGTTTCCAACTGGAAGCACCAGTTTCTTTGTGATAAAAGTAAGTACGACCGTTTACGTCCCTAAAACATATTTAAGTTAGTCACTATGCAAAAAAACAACACATCGATAACCCAATTGACTTTGACTGGTATAGTATCTGATAAGTGACGACAGATTTAATTTCACAAGATTTTTAACACAGTAAAATCTCGTAACTATTTTGCAGTTGCGTTTGCAAATCAAATTTAAAAAATAAAAGTTATTAAAATGTTAGATTATTTAGTTGAAATTAAAAATAGCAGAAAAACCAAAATTTTAAACATACGCAGACCTGTGCACAGTCCGGCGAAACCCCTCTCCCCTGAATTTGACTTTATAAGTATTGTTTTTCAGTTTTCAACCCAATGTGGACGAATTAAAGCCATTTTCCTCGTTCAAACTTTTCTCCCCGAGTTTCTCCATGATAATTGGACAGACCTTGCACTGCCCACCACGGGGTTTTGAATTGGAGGGGGGTGGGGCCATAGGTGGGCTGGGCGGGGGGTTGGGGGGTTATACCCCCAAATTTAGGATTTTGCTGACACCCCCCCTCTAAATTCGCATTCCGGGGAAAAATTTTTAAGCGTTATAAAAGGACTAAAAAAAATTTAGATTTAGATTTAGAGAGTTTATTACCTTGTTTATGTCATATACTGCATTATTTTCCTATTATTCAATAAAAATAAGTCTACAAAACAAAGAAAAAAATTTTTAGAAACAATTTGAAACCTTTAAATTTTCGATTTCCAAAACATTACAGCTGAAAAATGAGTACATTGAATTACAGCTGAGCAATGCAAAGTACCAGAAAATGTTTTTAAAATTACTTCTAACCTTTAAATTTTTAATACCACTATATAACAAATCTAAAGGGGGGGGGGGTCCAGCGTGGTCATATCAAGATTAAAAAACAAAGTAACACCAATTTGGAAGTGGAGACCAATTAAAACATAAAGAATGGGGTGGGTCTAGCGTGGTCATACCAAGATTGCAAAACAAAGTAATACAAATTTGCAAGTGGAGACTATATAATTAATGGGACGCTGAGCGAAGCGCGACAAAATTTTTTAAAAATGGTCGTTCTAGACCCCAAAATTTTTATCCTTGGTGACCCAAGCGGGGGGAGTCTAACCCTAAATTTTTCCTTTTGCCGACCTAAAAGAGGGTCTAGACCCCCTGTCTAGGTATATAATCTTTAATTAAATATAAGATTATGGATTAAAAAGTTTGTGATACTTGACTTTATAATCAAGACAATAATATTACTATTTTATTATTATGTAATCATTAAAAAAACTAAGATTTTTAATCTAATTATAAGAATATATAAACACATCAGTGGCGTTCCCAGGGGGGCGGCCGCCCCTCCCCCCCCCCCAAATCCGGCGAAGCCGGATTTTTTCGTAAGGGGGGACCTTTACGTTTTTTAAATTTTGGGAGAGAAAAATTTTTTTCTTTAATATTAATACAGAAACTTTCCTAATGCCTTCCAAAAGCATATTAATAGCCAAAAAAGCAAAATTTCCCTGCTACGCGGGTAGTTTAAATTGACGATTTATTTTAATTTTTTGAGAACAAATCGATTATCCCCATTCAGAAGTTAAGATATACAATTTAATAAAACTACTATAAACATTATTATACTTTTTAATTAACATTTTAAACACATGTTTTAAATGTGTAGGTATAAAAAAAACCTTAAATTTTGTAATAAGTATCATCTGGAATTAAAATTTCTAGTGTGTTTTAGCGCCTTAAATTAAAAACTTTCTCCCCCGGGGGCATTCTGCCCCCCTGACCCCCCTGACAAGGGGCTCTGCCCTTTGACCCCGCTGGGAGGCTCTCGCCCCCCAGACCTGGGGGCTGCCACCCCCAGACCCCCCTTCAGGGTTAGTATTGCCCCCCTCCCCAAATGAAATCCTGGGCACGCCACTAAAACACATTATTATTAAAAGAATTAAAAAATAAAATTTATAAGTTGCAATAAGGTCCTATTTTAATTTTACACAGTTTTAAAGCATTTATAAACTTGTTTTACGTTTTTTACGCGTTTTAAGCCTATTTTAAGGCAGCGCGGAAATATTGGGTTAGTACACCCCCCTCAAAATTTGGGTTTTGCCGGACACCCCCTAAAATTTGACCCCCCTCCTTATACCCCCCCAAAATCCGAGAGGCTGCCCACCTATGGGTAGGGCAATTCTAAAATGGGGGGCATAGGGCAGTTTTTTGAAACATGGGTGGCAATAAAATGGGCGAGGGGCAAGCAATGGAGAAAAAGAAAAAACAAGACAAAAAAAGCAAAATTTTAGTAAAACGGGTTTAAAATGCGTTAAAATACGCTAAAAACTGCAAAATTTTGCGAATCTAGGTATAAATGCCACAGTAATTTTTTTTGGAACAATTTTTTTTTATTTTTGGACGGGGGGAATAAAGTGAGGGGGCATAGCCATTAATATAAAAAGCAGAATGCCCAAGATTTAATTACGGGGGGGGGGAGGGCAGTCTCGGCGGGGGTAAATACTAACCCAGGGTCTGGGGCCCTAGCGGGAGTGAAGGGCAGAGCCCCTTGTCAGGGGGGTTTGGGGGGTACAATAGTAATTTAATTCAACATGTATATTGTGTACCTTTAACTATTGAACGGCATAATCGATTTGAAATCAAAAAACAAAGATAAAATGTCATTTTAAACTACTCGCGAAGCGGGAGGAATTTGGTTTTTTGACTATTAATATGCTTTTGGAAGGCACCAGAATTATTACGGCATTTTTATGGCATGGAGCGATGGAATTACTTATTAACACCAAGAAAAAATTCTTGCTCTCCCAAAATTAAAAAAAAAAAAAACGTATATAAGCATAGATTTTTGGGGGGGACAGAGGCATACATGGGCAAGTTGGTCCGGAGTGGGGGGGGTTAAACCCCAAATTAGGGGGGGGGGGGTTAAAATCCGAGAAACGCAAAATACCCATATCGTTTTTTTTCTGGAGTGCATTTTACCCATATCGTTTTTCGATTTTGAAGGAAAAATAAGTTAAAAACACTAATTTTAGGTCAAAAAGCCCTTTTTATTGCATTTTTAAGCTTTTTATTGCTTAAAACATTCATTTTGACCTCAAAACTTAAGTTTGGAGGCAGTTAGAAGTCATTTTAAAGACATTTTTTTCTTCATTTTTCCAAAATTGGGGGGGTTAACTTTTTCTACCCCCCCCCCACTTCTGAGGGGGGGGGGGGGTTAAACCCCACTTCTCAGAATTTGGGGGGGGGGGTTAACCCCCCCCAACCCCCCCCCGTGCCCATGTATGGACAGAGGGGTCCACCCCCCTTAGAGCCAAAATTTTCGACCCCCCTAGAAAAAATCCAGGCCACCCCCCTCTCCCTAAAGCTCGAGAGCAGTCCGACCGGACCTCCCCACTAGCGAGGCTGACCCCCCTCCCCCCCGACCAATTTGGAAGCATATTTTTTATTTACTGTCAAAAACACGGTTTTTTAGTTAAAAACAGTGTTTACATACACTTTTTAGACCTAAATATGCGGTTTTAGTACATAAAATTCAATATTAGACCTAAAAACTGAGTTGAACCTCCCTGACCCCCCTAAATTTGAAAACTCACACCCGGGGTCGACCCCCTCTTAAAAACCAGAGGGGTCCGACCCCCCCCAAAAAAAATTTGCCCTTTCACCCGGGGGTGTACCCTTCCCTAGCGGACCCGACCAAAAACATCTATGTATATAAGCCCACCCCCCCACCCACCTACGAAAAAATCCGGCGTCGCCAGATGTTAGGGAGGTGGAGTGTGGGGGGGGGGGCGGCCCTCCCTGGCCACGCCACTGACACCCCCCCTTGGCCACGCCACTGAATATAAAGAGGGAATTTTCACACCATGCACGTTTAATTGAGCATGATCCTTTTGCACGAATAACCAATAGCAAGGAAAAATCTAAAAGTGTACAGAAAGAGCTTCTGTGCGTAAACACAATAATATTGGCAATGAACGGAGTTTTTTAAAGTGATGATGCCCTCTTTGTCTAAGTGATACAAGTGTATAATAAAAACTCCCTGAATCTGAATGATTAGCTACTCACTTTTCAAAGTAATGTGCTGGGAAAACCATGTTTGTCTTTAAACTTGAGTTTTAATTTGTGAATAAATTTTTAAACTAATACAACAAAACTTGAAGTTTATATAGTAAACAAACTAAAATTGCTCTTACCGGTACTCTAGCCAGCCCTCTATCACCGTTCTAACAGGGGAATCGCCGGGGTTGGGAGTGGGCGCCTTTTCCCGTCGCCTGTTCACTGACAAATTCTCGTAGAATGGAGCTTCTCCACTTACAGACTAAACCGAATCATTATTAATAAATAATACAATTACAAAACTGCGAAATTAATACGAAACACTTTATAAACAAGCACTGAGGATGTTAAGTTTAAAAAACACGCTGGGGTCCCGGAAGAAGGGAGAAGTCGGGTGGGTTTTTAAAGGGGCAGAAATTCAGCTCGACGGTGGGTGGACATTTTGATTTCAAAGAGGAAGGGGAAATTTGATTTTCAGAAATAAGTTTAAAATTTTATTCCTTACACGGTATTTTTTTTTGTTTTGTCGTAGCACCATCGAAAAAAGCGATTTTATTCACCACTTAAATATTGGGTGTATTTAATCAAAAAAGCAAATATATATAAAAAAAGTAATCACGCTAGATTTTTGCCCAGGAGAAGGATCCACTCTCCAGTGCTAAAGTCTAGCGTGGTTTTGGGTTTTTATCCTTTTGCTTTTGATTTGTTGTGTGCTAAAAAGCTTAAATTATTAGATAGAACTTTTATTTAGGAATTTTTAAAATCAGACCTGGGAATGCGGCTAGATCCAAATGCCCTCCGCAAAAAAAAATTTAAAACCGAAAAAATACAAAAATTGATATTTTTTATCTTTTTTACCAGTTTATGACTAATTTTTAGTGATGGGCGACACTGCGGAGCCCCCGGAACCAGAACCGGAATTGAAATTTTAAGAAAATCCTGAATAGGAACTGGAATTGCCCATCACATTGCGAAACTCCCGGAACAGAAACCGGAATTGAGATTTTCCGAAAATCTGGAATAGGAACCGCAACCGGAATTCCAAATTGCCCGGAACATCTGGATGAATTGTCGATCACTACTAATTTTTAAGGTTTTTGCCATATTTAACCTATTTTTTGTCTTTGACTTATTTTTCATCATGTATTTTACTTATTACTTTGCTACTCTCCGTTAAAAAAAAACCTTTGTTAACCTCCGGGGGCAGCGAAGGGGAAGGGAATAGCGCAAAAGTTGCATAATAAAGTATTTTTCAACAAATTGTCAGCCAAAATTTTAAGTTTTATTCGTATTTTGTGTTGAAAATTTTGTGTTTAACCAAAACAGCCAAGATCTATCCCGAAGGCAAATTGTAAATCAAAAACGATATACATTTCTCACGTAATCCGCGTGACCGTTGAGAAGTTTCCGTTCGTAGGACTCTTTCCGCTCTCTCACCGACTCCCGTCGATTCACCGGATCGGCCGCTGGGCCATCCGAGTTGCCGTCCCGGGTCTTGGCGGGCGTCTCGCGGAGCGTCGGAGAGTCCGTCGTGGCGCGGTGTTGTCCGTTAACGGAAAATTGATGGGGCTGGTCGGCCGGGGTTTCGGGTCGGGTCGTGTCTTCCTCCTCTTCATTGACGGATATCCGGTGCGGGGAGGAGTGGCGTCGCGCTTCGGACGTACGTCCGGAGTTGACCATTTCCGAGGAAACGGATCTGGAGCGACTTGTGGATTCCCGATCGTCGTTCACGGTGTAAGTGAGGCGACGATCCGCGATTTCAGTGTCCGTGTCTTCGTCCGGATAATCCGGAAAAGGACGACTGCCCGACGGGGATGAGTCACGGGGGTCGATAAAATGTTCCTTGCAATCCGCCGACATTTCCATTCCTCTGTTCATGAGGGAAAATCTATGCTGCACCTGCACACCCCCACCACGTCGTGCATCCACCACGCCACCGGCATCCGCCGCAAAAATCTGAACAATTTACAAATAAGTTCCACCGTTTATTTTAATTTTTTATGGGTATATTTTAGGTTACGGTATAGGGTGCAGTGTTGTGCATCCCAAACTTTAGAATTTTTATTAGTTTAGAAACGATCTGGGAAGGGGAGTTCGTTCGTACCTCCTTAGCTTTCTTTGGAGGGGTATCGACCCGGCGCTGGAGTAAACCAGTTAAAAATCTAGAAAGGAGGGGGGAGGGTCACGAGAGTCCGGTGTCCAAAGCGAAATATTTGTTAACTAATAAAAAAACATATTATCGCTTTTTATAGGATAATATATTTATTTTATAGAACAAAACGCGCTATTCGTGTACATAAAAGGTGTAAAAATACGAATTTGTGTCACAAATTTACGTTTTTAAAAGAAAATTTAAGATAAAATAACACTTAAAAATTTTTCAAAAAGGGGAGGGGAAGCAGATTTATAATTTTAGATAGTGGTCACGGGTAAAAAATTTTAAAATTTGGAGGAAGGGAAGGGACTTCTTTAGATTTTTTTCTAGAGGCAGGACTCCGAAATTTCGAGGCTAGTGGCGGTTGACTTGACCCTGCTTCGACCCTTCCCCCGTATACTCACCCATGATTGTGAAAATATGTTGGCCTGCAATGCAAACCTCCACAGTTTTAGGTAGGCGCTGGTAGGGCACATAAAATAACAAAAGCAAATCCTCCGCAAACTTTTTATCAATCGGGAAGTTTCTAAATCAAACAGATCCACCCACCTCTTGCTCCAATAGCGTGGCTTCCGTCTGTGCGGCTGCTAGGGCGGGTATGTGGGCGATGTTCAGATCCACGGGGATGCTGCGACTGATCCGCTCCGGGTCCGCCAATCGGAACCCCCGCTGGTGCTGCTTCCCAGTACCCGCACCCTTTCGCAGACTGGAGTTAGAACCGGGGGAGGGCTCCGTCAGCATGCGGTACCCGTCTGTTGAGAACAGTTTGCTCGTTCTGTGCACGCCTGCGAAAAGAAAACTATGAGTAAAAAATTTGTAATATGTATACGATTAATAAAATGCAAGGAAACGGAGAAAGAAAGAGACTGCGTAGTATGTCTTCTTGTTAGGACTATAATGTTATTAAATACAATCTCAGCAAAAACCAAGAAGGGTGATTTTAATATATATATATAATATATATATATATATATATATATATATATATATAATATAACAATATATATAATATAATATATATATATATATATACATATATTATATACCCAACTAATAAAATTTCTTTTGCTTTTTCGATTTTTTTAAAATGGGTACGTAGGCAAGTAGCAACTTTGATGCTAATATATTTAAAATTTTACACCATTAAAATGCCCAAAAAATTTACTATTTTCGAATAAAGACATCTTTAGAACCGTAAAATTATTTGGACAAAATGGTTAAAATGTTTTAGGGCCATGCAGGGACGTACCCAGAGTTTCATTTTGGGTGGGGGTGGATTGTAGTACAAAAAAAATTTTGGGGAGAGGGGGGCTCCGCCCCCAACCCATCGGAATTTGTGGGAGGGGGAGCTTCCCCCCCTTAATTTTTTAAAACGTTAAAAAAGCAGGGATAAACGTAGATAAAGCTGTATAATACACTGTTTTTGGTCTAATAACCTATTATCTAATGTTTTTAGCAGTAAAGACATGTTTTCTTAGTTAAAAATTACATTTTAGCACACATTGACAGAGCCTGGATTTTACAAAAAAGGAATTTAGAGACCTTTCAGACCCCTTGGCTACACCCACATTGTAAATCAAAGCACATGAGCAGCATCTCGACTCCATGTTTTTTAGGGTATCTACCTAGTACCTATATGAAAAAAATCCGAGCAAATGCTATAGGCGGCTGAAAAATTTGGGAAAGGGGAGGTACATAAATCAACCAATATGATTGTTTGTTTTGTGTAGTACTTAATACTTATAAAAAAATATTGTTATAACTTTGAAATAATATTAGCATTAGGCAAGATAAATAGCGAGATATATGTATGTATACTATAGAAAGTGACTAAAAAATTTTTGGTTAACTGAAAAAATTTTTGGTTTTTGGGGGTCAATTGGGGTAGGTACTAAAATTATTTTATAGTTTGGCGCCAAGCGATTAGCGAGGCACTAGAAAATTTTGAATTTTTAGCCTCTGAAAACCCCAAATTTTACTATCTGGCGACCATTTCGGGGGGGGGGGCGCGGCCGCCCCCCCGCCCAACCACTATCCTTATTTTTACCCCTGTCCGACCGTTTCGGGGGGGGGGAGGCGGCCGCCCCCTTGGTTATGTCCCTGGACCCATGGATATATTTTCACGCAAAAATCATCAAAATTAAACACAAAAAAATTAGCTTTGTACCGCAGAATTAAGTATATAATTCCGTAATTAAGTAGGTAATTCCGCAAGAACTAATTTAATTTGAGGGTCCTAAACTAAGAGAAAATTTTTCTCGCGCTTCGCTCCGCTCAGCGCACCTTTTTACAACTTTTAAGTGATGTTTCTAATGAATTTCAAAGACAATATTTTAAAATTTTTTCGTGCTGTCTCACGATGTTTAATGTTATACCTTTTTAAACCTAAAATTTTTAAAGTTTAACTTAAAAAACAATGCAAAAAACAGCAAAAACAATCACTTAGCCAGACCTGTGCACGGTCTTCCAAAACGGGGGGGGGGGCAAATCCTCTAATAAAACGGGGAACATTCCAACTTCTGAAAATGCCCCCCCCCCGATTTTATTGGAGGATTTCCCCCCCCCTCCCCGTTTTATTGCCCCCCCCCCCCCGCCAAAAAATGAAAAAGTACCCTAAAAATATGACGCCAGTTTTGACCTATGATGACGCCATCATCGCGAATTTTTTGCAGTTTTTAGCCTATTTCAATGTATTTTAAGCCATTTTAGACCTATTTTCACCTTATTTCCGCTTTTTTTTGTCCCCTTTCTTTCCCTTTTCCCCTTGTTTTTTTCTCTTTTTTTCTCCTTCTTTTTCTCTTTTTCTTTCCCCCCTGCTTTGCCCCCCCCCCCCGTTTTATTGTCCCCCGTTTCAAAAAAGTGCCCCCCCCCCCCCCTTTTCCCCCCCGTTTTAACCCCGGGGGGGGGGGGGCCAGTGCACATGTCTGCTTAGCGCAAAGCGCAAAAAATGTTACCCTTTATTTTTTTTAACTTTTTTACACTATTTTGAAAATTTAGCGTACAACCCCCTACACAACCCCCCTCGCTTGAAAAATTTGCATAAAATTCCCCCCCCCCCCCCTTTTCCGAAATCCTGGCTACGCCCCTGATAAGTGATTAATATTTGGTTTTTTATTTATTTTTCTGTTTTTTTTTTCACTTTCGCCAAAGAATTATGCAAAATTTAATACAATCAAAATTTTTTAAATGTTTTACGCAGTTATAATTTACCGTTCTGCGCTAAATTGATCAATATATAGCTTATTTCTATTTGGGTAAATGGCAATTAAAATAATTATGCTCACGACTTTTGACAATCACTATTTTGACCTTTTTTCCAATTCCAAGTGATGCATTTTTTAAAAATATTTTTTAAAATAAAAAAGCATCTTTCTTAATTCAGTGATGAAAAAGTTAAAATTTTTAGATTTGATTATGGTTTGTTGCATGGTTATTTTAGTCTTTATCATCTGTAACACTTCTGACACAATATCAAAAACTTGCTATTTTCATCGGCTGCACCAATGTTGGGTCTGAAGCTGGTGAGCTCTGAAGAATCCACAAGACGAACAAAAGTCCTTGGTAGATAAAATCCTTGGTCCACTGCATCTCCTAAACAAAACGTAATAAAATTATGTCTATTTTTATAATCGTGCAGGCGGACTGGCAAAAATTAACATCGCTTCGTCAATTCAAAGGCTAGTAAGTTTTAATCTTGGGATTCTCTTCTGAGCTATAGTAATTTATACACATTTTTAAATTTTAGTATTTTAAATTTATTTTGATGCTAAAAAAGTACTAAAATTTTAAAAAAACCAATTTGGTTTATTCGTTTATTTGAGACTCAGCTATTCCAGGGTCGCAGCCAGGTCCCATTTGGGGGTGTTTTCCAGTCGCGGAAGGCTAAAATTTTTTTGAAATATTGTACTAAAAGCTGCTTAGATATCCTCTTCTGATAATAACTAGACAAACCTGTGCACTCCCCTCCCCCCCCCCCGGGGAGGGGAGTTATTTCCCCCGGGGGGGAGGTGGGAGGGGGTGGAAAATTTCAAAATAGGAAGAGCACGGGAGGGGGCAAGATAGATGAACACGGTCAAAAAGCTAGGGGGGTGTTTACCCCGGGTAAATGAAATTTCAAAATCTAGGGGGGGACCTAGGGGGGTCGAACCCCCCCTAGCTTTCTAGGGGGGGGGGGTCGACCCGGGGTGGAAGATTTTGAAACCTAGATGAGGGTCAGGTGGGGTCCAATTTCCAAAACAAAATACTTTTAAACCATTAAATGTTTAATAATAGTTTTTTTTATAAAATAATACTACATTTTATTGAATAAAAAGCGATATTTAGGTATAAAAAGGGTGTAAAACATGAATTTGTGTTAAAAATTCACGTTTTTGGAAGGAAATTTAGTAAAAAAAAGTACTTAAAAAAACTTACTTGAAAGGGGAGGGGGTGTCAGATTTCAAAATCTAGAGGGGGGTCAGGGGTAAAAAATTCGAAAATTTGGGGGGAGGGGGGGGCCCCTGGATTTTTTTCTAGAGGGGGGGCCCAAAATTTCGAGGCTAGGGGGAGTAGACCCCACCCCCCCCTTGTTCATCTATGGGGGCAATTTTTTTGAATTGGGGGCAATAATACGGGGGAGGCAAACAGGGGAAAGAGAAAAATAAAAAAAAAAGAAAGAAAAGGACAAAAAAGGGTAAATTAAAGTAAAAATAAGTCAAAAATGGCTTAAAAAATATTGAAATAGATAGGCTAAAAACTCCTAAAATTTTCCGAAAATGGCGTCAAAATTTCTGGGTATTTTTTCATTATTGGGCAGGGGGGCGATAAAACGGGGGGCACAGCCACTATATTCCGGAGGGCATTTTCAGACTGTGCACAGGTCTGCGTAGACATACATTTATTTTTGTTTCCATACACCATATTTTTTAAAATTTTTTTCCTGAAATTAATTTTTTTGAGATGAAATTTTTTATTACCTTATATTGAATTTGTATATCCCAAAATTCTTTTAATTACAACAAAAATAAAAAAAAAACATGCGTTGCTGCGTGATATCGTAAGTGCAATTTAATTAAGATGTATTGGAAATCTGAAAACTGAAAAAAAAAACAGTATTTAACTTGTTTGTGGTTTCAGAGAATGCACTAAGATTTGTATTAAATTTTTATCACACTGCACCATAGATGAAAATGAGGAGTAGTGTGGTTCAAAAATGCCTATCTTCGCCAACCAGGGGAGCGGGACCATTCTCCCCGGAATGAAACCAATTATTAGGGAGTTAAAAACACCTGTTGTTAAATCAATTTTATATGCCCCTGCTGACCCTGAGTACTGTTATAAAAGACATTGTTATATTTTTAACTAAAATTAAGATTTAAAACTTGATTTAAACCGTTAGGTACTTCAAAATTTAATTTATTATAGTTTTATAATATGTTAAATATCTTAGCGATTTAATGGCATGATGTCTATTTAATTGAAAAACTTAATTGTATACACGAAGCAAGAAAAGTTTTAGTTTTTTTTTGAGTATTATTGTGGTTTTAAAACGCATCAGAAATGTTTCCCAACTTACATATAAACAATTTTTTTTAAAACATAAACGTCGTACATTTTTCTTACGTAAAAATTCGGCTTCGCCGAATTTCGAAGCAGGGGAAAAAGGCAGAGTGACTGCTATAAAGTTTTATTCAATCGTATAAAAAAATCCGGCTTTGCCAAATTCTAAAGTAGGGGGAATGGATGGTCGCTAAAGTTTTATAATAAAATAAATCATAATTCAACGCTCACCTTTTTTAGAACAGTAGTACCAATCATCATTTGCATCGGATATTAAGTTATATTTTTCACCAGGTTGAACGTTGACTGTGTGTCCTTTAGCAGTAGTCTGAGAATCATAACTGTATAAAACTTCTACTTCAGCCATATTAAAAACACGAGTATATCACAGAAGTTGATAAAACATAAGTCATAAAAAAACGTCGAAAAAATTTACAGCTGTATGTAAATCAATCCATATCAGGTGGCTTCATGTTTTTTCAGACATTACACACGTACAGACAGGCAATAAGCAGTAAAAATCGTAGTTTTCGATGTACTTCTAAAGGAGAACTGGAAATAATCCTTCTGAAATAGGGATAGATATTTAAATTAAGTTGTCTATGATAAAACAAGATCAACCTTACCCCTGCCGCTCCCTAACGTACGGCTTCCGCACAGGTGGGCAGCCTCTTGGATTTTGGGGGGTGTACCCGACCCCCGAAATTTGGAGGAGTTTCTTAAAATTTTTGGGATATACCTCAAATACCCCCATTTTTGCGTTTTTAGTAAGTACTAAGTAGGTAGGCAAAGGCAACCTCCCGGATTTTGGTGGGGAGGGTATACCCGACCCCCAAAATTTTGGAGGGGGGTCCCGAAAATTTTTTAGGCGTATAGGTTAAAAACTCTATTTTTAGCGTTTTTAGTACAAGGACCCCACAAATTTTAGGGGATTGTCGGAGATACCTCCATAGGTGGGCAAAGAAGAGGGGGGTTGGGGGTTATACACACCAAAAATCCCGATTATAGCCGATACTCTCCCTAAAATTTGGGGGTACCCCGGACACCTTCCACCCTCCTAAAATTTACGGGTCCCAGTACTAAAAACGCTTAAAATGTGGTATTTAAGGTATACCCCATAAAAAATTTTTGGGAAACCTCACCAGATTTGGGAAGTCGGGTATACCCTTCCCTCAAAATCTGGGAGGCTGCCCACCTGTTTATTACCTATGGGTACCTCTAAATTTTAGGGGGGTATCGGTAGCAATCGGGATTTTTTTTTCTAGCTCTCCCACCAACCCCCCCCCCTGGGGCCCCGCCCGCCTATAACTGGGACTGGGACCACCCAAATGTTAGGGAGGGGGTTGCCGGGATAACGCCAAATTTTAAAGGAGGTAGGTATCGCAGACCTGTGCACTGCACTTCCAAAATGGGGGGGCACGGGGGGCAACTTTTTTGAAACAGGTGGGGGGCAATAAAACGGGGGGGGCAAGCAGGGGGAAAGAAAATAAGGCAAAAATGGCTTAAAATACATTGAAATAGGTTAAAAACTGCAAAAATTCGCGATGATGGCGTCATCATAGGTCAAAAATGGCGTCATAATTTTAGGGTACTTTTTCATTTTTTGGCGGGGGGGGGCAATAAAACGGGGGGAGGGGGCAAATCCTCCAATAAAACGGGGCGGCATTTCCAGACCGTGCACAGGTCTGGTATCGGCAGTAATCGGAATTTTTTTTGGTGGGTATATCCCCGGACACCTCTTCCCCCTAAAATTTGGGGTCTTAGTACTAAACACGCTAAAAATGGGTACTTGAAGTACATCCCAAAAATTTTTTTGTGACACCAACCACCCCCTTCCCCAGTTTTCAGGGGTCGGGTATATCCCCCAAAAAAATCCGGGAGGCTGCCCACTTATGAACCTCGCACCTCAATCTTATGCATAGGTGGGCGGGGGGTTGGGTGGGGGAGTTATACTCCCAGCCCCCCAAAAATCCCAAATATTGCTGACATCCCCAGAAAAAAAATTGGCGGTACCCCAGATACCTCTCCCTAAAATTTGGGGCTCTCAGTAATAAAAACGCTAAAAATGGCATATATGTAAGTGAACAAAAAAAAAAACAAACAAAACAGTGTTGGCACCCCCGTCAAAAAAAAATTTATTAAAGCCTTTTGCTGTTTCAAAATAGGTCGTTTTATGGGGCGTTTTTTTAAGCTTATGATAAGCAGTTTTCCTGAAATATATTATATTAAATGATAAAATTAGAAAAGAAGAGTTTTTTTGGTCACTTTTTCCAAAAAACAACACTTTTTCCTAAAAAAAAAACACTTTGAAAATCAGTTCTAAAACACTTCATTCTTAAGCTATTTGAATAAAAACAACATTTTCTGGCTCTCCACTTTTCTAGCTGTATAATTACTTTAAATTTTTATGGTTTTTTAAAAAAAATTTGAAAAAAATCGTGTTTTTTTTTCTTAAAATTTGAAGAAAAAAATTTTAGTAATAATTTTAAATTTTAGACCTTTTCTTGCATGTTTAGAGTAAAAGTTTTCATTTTAATGGAATCTACACACTGATTTACCACAGAAAAGTTATTATTGCAATAATTTTGTGATTTATCACAATTTTAGAGCTACAAAAACTATTTTTACTAAATTTACGCATTTTTTTACCCAAGAAAAGCAGTTTGGAAAAATATTTTTCACAGTGTAGTGATTTTATGAAAATTTTAATTTTGACATAATATAATAGTGAGCAAAAAATCATGAATTTTAAAATTTTGATACAAAAACATAACATTTTCTTGGCTGAGGCTCTGTTTTTGAACTCGGGAATTATTTTTAACAAAATTGCACAAACATTAAGTAAATAAAAACATGATGAAATATTTTTAAAATATTTTTTTTTGTTTTTTTTTAAATTTTTTGTTTCAATAATAAATTTAACATTTTTATAAAATTTCATATATGACAAGTAATTTATTTTAAATGCTGTTTTTTATATGTTGTTAAAGTTAAAACACACTTTTAGAAGTTTTTATTTAATTTTAAGTGATTTTCATGGTGTTTTTTTTTTGGAAAAAGCATTCAAATTTGTTCACAGCGTTTTTCCAGAGACAGAAATACCCTATTACAGACCTGTGCACTGCCCCCTGGGTTTTATTGGGGGGGCAATTTCAAAACGGAGGGGGGCAACTTTTTTGAAATGAGGTGTGGTTGGGGTAATAAAACGGGAGGGCAAGCAGAGGGGAAAGAAAAAGAGAAAAGGAGAAAAAAAGTGAAAAAACAAGGGAAAAGGGAAAAAAGAGACAAAAAAAGGAAAAGGTAAAAATAGGTCTAAAATGGCTGAATTGAAATAGGCTAAAAACTGCAAAAAATTTTTGATGATGGCGTCATCATAGGTCAGGGACGTAGCGAGAGTTTCATTTTGGGGGGGCGGATTTTAGTACAAAAAAAATTTCGGGGAAGAGGGGGCGGCGGAGCCCCCTTTAATTTTTGAAAACTTTGAAAAAGCAGTGCTACACGTAAATAAAGCTGTATAATACACTGTTTTTGGCCTAATAACGTATTATCTAATGTTTTTAGCGGTAAAAACATGTTTTCTTAGTTAAAAATTACATAAGCACACATTGGCAGAGCCTGGATTTTACAAAAAAGGAATTTAGAGACGTTAGTTTCAGACCCCTTGGCTAAACCCACATTGTAAACCAAAGCACATGAGCAGCATCTCGGCTCCATGTTTTCTGGGGTACCTACCTATATGAAAAAAATCCGAGCCAATGCTATAGGCGGCAGGAAAATTTAGGAGGGAGGAGGTACATAAATCAAACAATATGATTGTTTGTTTTTCTTTCTGTGTAGTACTTATTACTTATAAAAATTATTGTACTAACTTTGAAATAACATTAGCATCAGGCAACATAAATAACGAGATATATATGTATGTATAATATTTAATTGGTCCCCTTATGTCCGCATTTTAATTTTTGACATCAGCCAATGTTTAGGCGGTCCATGTGACTTTCAAATTTTTAGTTTCTTTTTAAGTATTTTGAGATCTTTAGACTTTTGGCATTGTTAAAACATAGTTTTTAGTTTAGTTTGGTGATTTAAAATTTTTTTTCTTGACATTCTTAATTGCACATGCCGAAAAAGGTCGTTTTTTTTGTTTAAATGAGCTAATAACTCCTCACGGAAGATTTAAATCCCAAAATAACCTAAAAACCAGCTATAGATATTCGATTTAGGTCATAAAGATGTTTTATACTGTGTATTTACTTTTTAATTGGTCGTTTTGAATTTTTAGACGCCTGTATGATAATCGTACTTTTTTATAAATCTTAAGAAAAACAGGTAAACTTAAAAAATTACTATCATAAAACTTATGAACGATCTGAATCGTTGACTGTAGACTTTAGTTTCCTAGGAAACTTTCTAGGGTGGGGGTAAAAGCCGGACCACCCGGACGGACTGACGGAAATCGATGGGGTAAAACCCGGACTGACGGACCGTCTAAAAACGCAAATATCTCAAGAAATACATAAGCTCTATAAAATATAAAGATATTTTTGCAATCTCCAGATCACGAGCTTCACGTTTATTTGCTTATTTTTGTGTTTTTGTTTATATTAAAAAAATTAAAATTTTCCGGGTTTCCTTGACGCGGGTATTTGTTGACACACTTACCGTAAGTTTTTTTATTAACCGAAAGTTACTTACCTTACCTTACACTTACCGAAAGTTTATTTTCCATGAATTAGTAAAATTAAATATGTTCCATAAATTAAAATTAAACTTTTTGAAATTAAAAATATATATAAATATAATTCTGTATTAAACTGCCAGTGCTTCTTTTGCAAAACTCATGATGGAAGTAATATTTCGTTCGCAATATAAACTGAAATAAAATTTTTAATACGCGGTATTTTTTATCGTTTGAACGCGCGGCCTTTTTTGAATTCAAATTAAAAACTGAACAGTAGATCCTCAAGTCTTGATTTAAGGTGTATTTAGAAACCATTTAATAACTCTGTATTTTACAGTTCATTTAACCATAAACATAGTTTATTATATAGAATTGTAGCTAATTATTGTAAATAAATGTTTTTGATTGAGCTAATGTACTTCAAAATTGGAAAAATTGCACCCTTAAAAACTTGGTCATGCGAACTAAAAACCCGGAAGATTTTTTTTTTAAATATAGAAAACCAACTTTTAAAACCTGTTACATATTTAGTAGAATGCCATAAGCATCAATTTAATGTGTTTACTTCATAATTTTATGCAGTATTTATTGAGATATTTGCGTTTTTTGACGGTCCGGCGGTCCGGGTTTTACCCCTTCGATTTCCGTCAGTCCGTCTGGGTGGTCCGGGTTTTACCCCTACCCAACTTTCTAAAGCAAAACCTTAAAATCAAACAAGACTTTAAATTTAGATATAAATTTAGATATTATTTTAGCTTAGGTTTTGCTTAGATGGCTAAGGGAAACTTAAGTCTACAATCCACAACAAATAATGGTTATATGTGCGTTTTATTATGATAATTTACTTAAAAAATAACGGTTTTAACCAATTCATCTTTCCGGTGACCAATAAAATGGGTTATTCTTAAAAAATGCTATCCCAACCGGTTGCCATTCAAAATCGGAAACCAAGCAGCAGAAAAAAATTTAAAGTATACACAGAGCAGAGCTGTCAGAATTTGGGGATTCCAAAAAATACATTTTTAAAATATTTCAAAAACTAATAAAATTTTTCGCCTGACTGGCAACATAAACTGACATGCCAAAAATTGGCAATTTTCGGGCACAAATGGGGTCATACAATACATAACTTACATAACTCTTTACAGAAAATTTTTAAATCCCAATTATAACTTTGAAAAGGTTTAAGTGTCCAAATTAGGAGTTTACTTCAGTTCGTCAAATGAAATCCAGGAACACCTATGAATGAAACTTGATTTGATCGTTATTATTTTTTTCACATCGTTTTTCGTATGAACATTCATTACCCACTTTTTTCAGGGGAAGTAAGTAAGTGGTGTTTTGAGCATACATGGGTACGGGAGAGGGTGGGGGGTTAACCCCCCTCCCAAATTCTGAGAAGGGGGGTTTAACTTAACCCCTCCCCCACTCAGAAGTGGGGGAAGAAAAGGTGAAACCTACCCAATTTTGGAAAAATGAAGAAAAAACGTCTTTAAAATGACTTTTAACTGCCTCCAAACTTAAGTTTTGAGGTCAAAATGAATGCTTTCAGCAAAAAAAGCTCAAAAATGCAATAAAAAGGGCTTTTTGACCTAAAATTTACGTCTTTTACCTATTTTTCCTTCAAAATCAAAAAATGATATGGATAAAATGCACTCCAGAAAAAAAACGATATGGGTATTTTGCGTTTCTCGGTTTTTAACCCCCCCCCCCCAATTAAATAAAAATAAATAAATAAATAAATTTATTTTGTCATGTAAATACATAGACAGGAAAGACACAAAAGCTTGTAAACGTTACAGCACTGAAATTTGCATCTACCTATATAAATATTGAAATAAAAGAAAACTACTAAAAAAACCAAAAAAAAAACAGAAACCACAGCAATAATCCACCAAAAATGATCAAGACCAACTGTAAAACTATATAATAATAATATATATAATTCGGGGTTTAACCCCCCCCCCCTTCCCACTCTGGACCAACTTGGGGAGGGGTAAAACCCACACCGACTGGGCGGACGGACGGAAATCGATGGGGTAAAACCCACACCGCCGGACCGTCGAAAAACGTTAATATCTCGAGAAATACTGCATTAATTTAAGAAGTAAAAACATTAATTTAATTCTTATAGCATTCTACAAAACATTTAACAAATATAAAATGTTTGTTTACGATATTAAAAAAAATAAAATCTTCCGGGTTTTTTTGACACTGGTATTTTTTGATACGATTACCGTAATCTTTTGGCTCATTTTTCGGCGATCTTTTTTTAAATAATTCAGTCATATTCACGAACCGGCGAAGCCTCGCCGGCGCAGGGACTCCGGGCACCGTCATGTTGACGTTGCCGCGCCCGGCGTAGGCTCGCTCAGCGTCCCCACGCCCGGTAAACAACTTTGTGCCTTTTGATCAAACACTAAGGCACAATATTAAAAAAGTTCATATTAAAATTATATAATCGATTTACAATCTGAATTAAAATGACCGGTGTTTTCTTTCTCATTCAGACGCGCGTTAATTTTTTTTTCGCGACCAAACTGAACAATGGACAAAAGATCCCCACCGTTTCAAGGGTATTTAGAAACCCATAGATAACTGTTTATTTTATTGGTTATTTGAGTTAAAATATAATTGATTACATAGATTTATAGTAGTTTATTGTAAATAAATACTTTGAACATGATAATGTGTTTTCAAACAGGAAAAATAGCATAGTCAAATATTCGATTGTGCGAACTAAAAACCCGGAAGATTTTATTTTTTTTAATATCGTAAACCAACATTTTAAAATTGTTAAATGTTTTTTAGAATGCTATTAGCATTAAAATAATGTTTTTACTTATTTAATTGATGCAGTATTTCTCGAGGTATTAACGTTTTTCGGGGGGCCGGGGGGGGGGGGTTTCCCCCCTTGGTTTCCCTCCCTCCCCCCCGGTGGTGGGGGGTTTTCCCCCCCCCCCCGCCCCCCCCCGCGGTCGAGCACGAAGAGAAACAACCCCTCCCCCTCGCCCACTAACACAAACGTACGGGAGGCCGAGGCGAACCAGGGTTGCCAGGTCTAAAAATGAAAAAGGGGCTATTTTTCGGACAAAAAGGGGCAAAAGGGGCTATCGAAATTGTCGAAAAATGCCAAAATTTGAAAAAAGGGGCTATTTTTGGAGTAAAAAGGGGCTATTTTTAAAAACTATCGATTTTTGTTAAATAAAGGCAAAAATATAGATTACACACATATTTCATTGTTTTTTAAACTATTTAAAGCAGTATTTAAGCAATTCAAATGCTTATAACTTCAATATTAATCAATTAAACACAATAAAAATATTTTTATTGCATAAAAACACATTTTTAAATTGAACATTTCAAATTTAAAGAACTCTTTTATAAACTATTTTTTTTGAATTTAACCAAAATTTTAACCAAAACCAAAACCAAAACCAAAATTTAACCAAAAAAAAAAAAATTTTAAATTTGAAAATTTTGGGCAGCATAACAGCTTAACAGCTGCGATTGCCCCGATCGCAGCCACTCTATAGGTTCTAATTTAATACTAAAACAATTTTTTAATAAACATAAAACCAATAAATTTTTCATTAGGGTAAAAATTTTAAAAAAAGCTGCTGGGGTACAAATTTTTAATTAATTTTTAATCTTGCAAATTCTAAGCAGCAAAACACTTTTAAATTTAAAATATTGTTTTAATTATTACAAGTCAGTTTTCATGCCACAAATCACAAACAATTAAAAAAAATGCAACATCAAAAAAATAATAAATAACAAGTTAGAGTTTTAGAGTTATTAACGGTTTTTGGCGGTCCGGCGGTGTGGGTTTTACCCCATTGATTTTCGTCCGTCCGCTCAGTCGATGTGGGTTTTACCCCTCCCCAAAAGCCAAATGTACGTTATTCTGAAAGATCTTAGCAAAACTTAAAAATTATTATGATAAATTTTTATTTTTATTATTTAATGTTGTATTTTTTGAAACAAATTGTAAAATAAAAAAAACCGCCACTTGCTTTTAAATTTATAATTATTGGAAATTTGTATAAATGAATTTAAACAAAAATGATAATGTTACATTTTATTTAACAAACTGAGACAGCCATTACATCAATAGATTGGAAAAATAAAGCGAAGTTTTGCGCAGAGCGAAACGATATCTGATAGTGAAGGAAAGCGAAGCGAAGATTAGAAAAGACAAAAAAAAAGTAAAAAAAAATCTTTGAAACAAAAAAAAACAGTGAATTTCCAGCAGCAGCATGAATAATAGTACTAAACAACCATTTAAAAGTGTACAATATCACCAGCAGTGATCATTTTCTCAAAGATTTTGGACAATTTTCGTTGTTTTTTTTATTTTTGAAGCTGACCCAAAAAGGGGCCATAAAAGGGGCTATTTTTGGGAGAAGGGGCTAAAAAAGGGGCTAAGGGCTATTTTCAAATTTTAGGGGCTATCGGCCCAAAAAAGGGGCTAAAAATAGCCCCAAAGGGGCTAACCTGGCAACCCTGACCCCGGTCTCAAAATGCGCAGTTAGTTAAACGTATTGCAAAGTGATTTTGAAAAAAATATCAAAACATGAAAATTAACAATTTTGAGCCCTAAATAGAAGTTATTTTAAGGTTTTTGTTTTTGTTTTTGTTAAAGTAGGCCAGCTACAGGATTTTAACCCTGTCTTACTGTCCAAAAAGTCTAGTGGATCAACATTATACTCCAGTTATTGCGACGAGATTGAGTTTTATTCAACTCTCATTCATAACAATAGAAGAACATTTGATCACTATAACTTTTTGGCTGGAAGCCCCACCCACTTAGTGGGATTTGTGAGATGTGTGGCCAATGTAACATGAGCAAACAAAATTTTTATTAGACTAAAATTATGAGAGGGGGATTTGACAGACAATGACATAATTTAGTGTAAAGGAATGCCAATTATTTTTAAATGACAAAGAAGAAGAAAAAAACCCGGAACCAGTGCAAGGTAAAGGGTTGTAAAAGTGGAATATGTTTGTGCGGTTAGGAATACGATATGTTTGACATAAAGCTGAGCAAAATTTATGTATGTATATAGAGTGCCGTACTATAACGAGTTACATAGCGCCCACCAATTAAGATAGCGTGAAAATAAATGATACTCTGCACCGTGTTAATAAACAAAAAAATAAAACAAAGCGTTTGATCCGTCTTTCGTCCAGCTCTTCTGGCACATGGGTGGTTCATAATAACGATCCAGGAGGTTTCTTCATCAAGAGCAACCAGGTCTATTGAGCTTCACACATCCATCCAATGGCAGAGCAAACACAGCTGGCTTGAGCGTCTCTAAACAAAACAAAGCAACCGAGAACAAGAAGATAAAAGATAAAAGCAAGCAAAACACAAAACCGAAACCGAAATTATGATGTTTAGAGTTAGGGTAGGGGGGGAGGAGGGACAGGGGAAGAATTTTTGCTGTTGGAAAAAAATGTAACATTGGACACATTCCTCGTGGTCGCCCTTCGCCGTCCTCTCCACCAAGCTACAGCAAGCTGTACGGGCCCGAGTATCCCGGCTAAAAAGCGACCGAGCGGGGTGACGTTGATCCCCCTCAGGACGAAGACCTCAGCATATCCTCGGGCTTAGCTGGGGCAATCTGCAGAAGCAGATTCTCAGGCGACCATGAGGGGGTATTTTAAGGTTATATAGTGCTTCGTTCTAAATTTGATGCAGGTTTAATCACAAAGCAAAAATTAAGAAAATCACAAAAAATTTACTTTTTGTATGAAAATGTTGATAATGCAGAATAACACAAATATAAATATTTTGCAAAAACACTTTATTCAACATTCATCCAGTTGTTTCTGTGCTAGTTCTTTTGTGCTTTAAAAATAAGCCATATTTCTAACACCCTAAATTAGTGGCCGAAATTAAGGCCTGGCAGAAATTAAGTCAGCTATCCTACTTATTATCAAGAATATTTGTAATTATTAAATACAATTTAATAAAAAACCAGAAAACAACATTTAACCACTTTTTCGGTGTGTCCTGATCTCGTAATAATGTACATATGATGATCACGTTCATAATGATGATGATCTTATGATGATCGTAATATATGAGAAAAGACCACATAAAATTGTGCGGTCATGACATTTTTTTGGAATTAACTAATTTCAACTCAAAAATTTAAAAATCTTGTCTTTACACAAAAAAAAAATATTTTAACTTTACACATAAAAATATTAACCCGTTCCCGTAATTGCCTTTTCCTCGGTTACAACTGTGAAACGTTCGTGCGACCTATGTCATATTTCCGTCAGATACCTACGCGAGTAGTGAGCAAATTGAAATAATTTTTAAAATGGTACGGTGGCAATATGCAAATTTTTGTCACAGATATTACGTAGGATATTTCATGTTGAAAAAAATTGCATATTTCTATACCGTATTACCGTACAATTTTAACCATTTTAATTTGCTCGCTCACTGGACACTAAAGCTAAAGTCTTCCAGGCTGAAATTAAGGGCGTAACCGCTTTCCGCCAGGAAGAAATAAACAATAAACCCGCGAGCGAGAAAAATTTTAAAAAAAGTTTTCAGCGGTTATGTAACCAATTATTATCTAGTTGCGTCATGTGTTTTTCTACATGTGATATTTTCTCAAAGAAACGATTTACTTTACCACTCATCTCTTTTCACCCTGATAGAATTTATCTTTAGTCACCCACAAAAAAATTATGTATGACGGAAGTAAAACCTGCAAAGAGCTTATCGCGGTAAGGTTTACGTACGACATTTGTTATACAAAACTACAACCACCGTGAGACCTTGTCCTTTACCTTTGTCCTTTGTCCTTTGGTGTACCTTTGTCGTACGAAGGTTTCACGGTTGTATCGGGAGAAAAAGCCTTCACGGGAACGGGTTAATATATCTGGTAAAAAAATGATTAATTTAATAAAAAGATTAAAATACGCTAGTTAAAATTTTTTACGGCTTTGTTATTAAATATTTAACTCAATATTACAGTTTATAGATAGTTTTAGTTTTAAATAGTTTTTGTTTAAAATTTTTTATTGTTTTGTTGTTAAATATTTAACCCAATGTAACAATGTGGTTTAGTTAGTTTGACCTTTTGTTTCTATATTTTAATGTTTTTAGCTAAACATGGCAGATTTTTTTAAAGCAGATGCACTGCAAACTGCAACAATCACATCAAAATTGAATTATTAATAGCAGTTAAAGCGACAAATGTGTTTTGTGTAACTTAGCAAAAGCAAACTATCCTAAATTTCTTTTGTTTAAACTTAATCTTTGTTTTGGCGCAGATTTTTACATTTAACGGTTACTAGGATTTAAGGAGAATAATAAAATGTAGTACGATATTTATTAAAAACTTAACTAACACCCAATTTGTTTTAATCTAAGAAAAATTGCAATTATTATATTTATTCTAGCAAAAGACGAAACAAAGTTTCGAAAAAAAGCCTTATATTAAATGGAATAGTATAAAGCTACATAAGTCTAAAAACTAAATGCCAGAAAAGACTGAAACAAGTCTCTTTAAAACCTGTAAATTAATAACAAATTTTGTGAAATTTTTAGAAAAACAAAACCGAATAAAAACAATACGTGTAAAAGCTTTAGTTTGCGTTTTTTAACCATTAATAAAACTTAATTCACATAAATTTCTCTCAAAGTGGATTAACTTTTACATGAGTTAACCAGCTGTAAATACCACAGTATTAGTTAAGTCACACGTCGTCAAAACGATACAAAAAAGTATAACGCAAGCGTCACAGTAACCATGAAAAATTTCTGTCAAAATAAGTTATCGCATTGCGCATTAAATTTTGTAATTTATCATTATTTTCGTATAAAGCAAAACATACCGCCATATTAACGGCTTTTTAAAATCAAATATCAAGTTCTAAGTCCGAAAAACATTGAAAAATTCAGATTTAATATAAGGCGACTTTTAATTTAACAAATACATTGACAGCTAATTTTTTTTATTTAATAAATACAAACATTAAAGAAAAAGTCGCATTATATTAAATCTTAATTTTTCAATGTTTTTCGGACTTAGAACTTGATATTTGATTTTAAAAAGCCGTTAATATGGCGGTATGTTTTGCTTTATACGAAAATAATGATAAATTACAAAATTTAATGCGCAGTGCGATAACTTATTTTGACAGAAATTTTTTATGGTTACTGTGACGCTTGCGTTATACTTTTTTTGTATCGTTTTGACGACGTGTGACTTAACTAATACTGTGGTATTTACAGCTGTTGAACTCATGTCAAAGTTAAACCACTTTGAGAGAAATTTATGTGAATTAAATTTTATTATGGTTAAAAAACGCAAACTAAAGCTTTTACACGTATTGTTTTTATTCGGTTTTGTTTTTCTGAAAATTTCACAAAATCTGTTATTAATTTACAGGTTTTAAAGAGACTTGTTTCAGTCTTTTTTGGCATTTAGTTTTTAGACTTATGTAGCTTTATACTATTCCATTTAATATAAGGCTTTTTTTCGAAACTTTGTTTCGTTTTTTGCTAGAATTTCCGCCTTTTAATGCATTGAATTCAATGTCATTTATTAAAGATATAAAACATTAAAAAATTTACTCATTTTAAAATAAACGTCATGGTCTCCTCATGATATGAATACAATTATTTTCATATCCAAAACTTCAATGTAATTTTAAGCAGTATACTATACAAAAATTAAGTCTGGGTAACTCCGTAAAATTGTATGGAACCTGAAAGAACCATATAAAATAGTGTGTTTTTCTTCTGTTTAAATTTTTTTAGTTAGACCTGATTTAACCACTTTTTTGGAAATAAGCTTTATTTGGACTTTTGTTTTGTGCTTGATTTTTCTGAATTGATGGTTTATTTTTAAACAACAAAACCACACCATTGTAAATGGTTTTTCCAGGTTCCATACAATTTTACGAGGTTACCCAGACCAGTCTTTTCTCGCATTAAATTTTTGGAGTGATTGTAGCTTCATAGTATTCCATATAAAAAAGACTTTTTTTCTGTTTCGATTTTGATAAATTTCCGTCTATTGAAACATTGTATCCCGCAGTGCTCACACGTCACCCAAGATTTATTTCATTTTATTTTTTAAAATAGTTTTATTGTTGCCATATGGCTGCTAATTAGTGGTAAGGATATTTGTTCGCTCTTCCCGTTGAAAATTAGTAATTTTCATAAAAAGGTAAGGAATTATAATTTAAACCAAAAAAATAACCACAAGAGAATGTGTATTACTGAATGAAGTTACTTAATATGTAATTCAGTAAGGAAAAAAATTGTCACACAAGTACCCCAGTACCTAATGCGTAACTTAGAAAAAAAAGGTCATTTTTCACATGAACACAGGTTTAACCACGGGCAATAGAGCATATACGAGAATAAAATTCAGGTGAGGCGGCAATTTAGCATCTACGTGCAAAAAATCAGCTCCAAATATTTACCACAGGGAAAAATTTTTGGGGGACCCCAAAAAAAAAACAAAAGTCAAAAAAGTTAAGCAAATTAAGCTTATTAGTATGAAATTCAGGAATGTTTAGCAAAAGTTTTTAGGTTTTTAATATTAGAAAAATATGGGTAATATTTTAGTTATGTAAAATGTTTAGATTTTTAATTGGCTAAAAAACTATTAAAGGTTTTTTTGATTTCGATGACGCCATCAACAACGGTTAACCGCGCAGTGACTTAACCCATTTAATATAAGGGAAAGAGCGCTCCGCGCTCTTCCCTGATATAGATATGCAATAAAACGTATCGTTTTTTACTCGCTTTTACATAATTTGATTCGTTAGCCTTTTTTGTGGATTTCAATTCAGTTGCCACGTTTGGAATCAATATTAGATGTTTTACGTATATGTAGGCCTTGTGCACAAAACTTATTTCTAATAAAAACGTTAAACTAAAAATAATAATTACATTTAGAAACCCTATTCAATCAATCATTCGATAGGTGTGTTTTAGTAAAATATATGTAACAATTCCGAAAAAATATTCACTTAATTTTTTTCGCAAATCTAAAAAGTGTGTACGATATTGATCATATTGTTATTAAATGTCCGCCAATTTTTATTCCTTACTTTTGACCTAAAAATTTTTTTTGGGGATTGACCCCCCGGGGGCTAGGGGGGCCAAACACGAATGTCAAAAATTTTTTTCAAAATTTTTTTTCAAAACCATTAAAAATATAAAATTTATCACATATGACGAATTTTGATATATCATTTGTGTAAAAAAACCTATTAGGTTTACAATAAGCTGTCAAAAATGACGAATTTGAAATTTGTAAGGATTCCAAGCCTGTATGCTGGCAGCAGCAAACCTTTCAATTAAAAAGTTTTACAAGAATAATAAACTTTGAAACATTAGTTTGAAATTTTTTTAATTTACTTTGATTTAAAATATTAGAAAATGGTCCAAATAACCCTATAAAAACGCAACATAAATTTTCGTTAAAATTCCAAAATACTTCCTTACGTCATGCAAATTTTTGTTATTACGTCATAATTGATTTTTATTGGCTCTTCCGCCATTAAAATGACGCAATTCATACCACATCGCGGATTCAAACGTTTTTACACGAAAAAATAGCATTACTTTAAAAAATTACATTGGGATATTGGCAAAAATTGAGGGACATAGTTACTAGAAATTTGTTTTTGTGTTGACAAACGGGGAACATGTTTGCAAGTAAGAAAACACTTAAAAAACAGCATTTTTTAGCTGCGATATTTGGCAATTTTGCAGTAGAATTTTAACTTTGAAAATATGTTTTTCTAACAAAATAACCTGGAAATTAAAAAAAAATTAACTTTTAAGGCTTATTTTTTTGAAAATGTTTTTAATTTAAAGGTTTGCAGTTGACAGCATACCGGCTTAGAATGCTTCCAAATTTTAAATTTGTCATTTTCGACAGCTTATTGTAAGCTCAATATTAAGTTTTTTACACAAACGATATATCAAAATTCGTCACATGTGATAAATTTTACATTTTTGATAATTTTGAAAAAAGTTTTGAAAAAATTTTTTGGTATTCGTGTTTGCCCCCCCCCCTAGACCCGGGGGGTCAACCTCAAAAAAATTTTTTTGGTTAAGGAATAAAAATTGGCGGACATTTAATACATAACTATAAGATCAATATCGTACACAATTCGAGCAGGAAGCAAAAGAAATTAAATAATTCGGACAGTGTATTAGCGTTGCAAAAATTCACGAAAAATCGCAAGATCCGCGCGCATTCAACGTATAAAAAAATTTGAACCATCCGATTTTCCTCAAACTTACAGAAGAAAGTCAGTATGTTTTAACAGCATACCAAGCGGCGTTTTTTTATCTCGTACTAATAAAAAAAAAAAAATTTTTGCGACCAGTTTTTCACCGCATCGGCTGGAGTGATGACGTCATCGATAAACATTTTTTAACCTTTTCAAAAAATAGCCAAGAGTCTAGGCTATGCTCCCATATATCCTGCACATATTCAACCTCCGTTATGGATATATAACATTTCAAAGTTCGAGTTTTGTTGCCAGTCCGCCTCATTTTTGTATGGGCTATAATTCCATGAATAATTAAAGATAGATTGTTTTGTCAAAAAAATATTTTGTAAACTAATTTTTTTTTACAAAACTTTATTAAATCAATAAAAATAGTCCTACAAATACAAAAGGAGTATGGTAAAATGTTTTTCAACCTTGAATCAGCCTCAAATCGCTCATTTAAGCGACGGAGCTCTGGAGCTCCCTCAGCTTTTAATGGCTGAATTTTTATAGCATGATACTGGAGGGTAGGAACATCACTATGGTTGAATTATCATGAAAGTTTATTCTAGAAATATACGATCAAAAAAAAACAACAAGGATATAATTGCGAACCAATCACGGTCGCTATACATGACAAAGAAATGGTTCACTCTAGAATGTGACTCAAAGGCTTAATTGGTGTAAGCACTAAATTGAGCCACTTTAAATACTTTTTCTAAATATTTTAATGGACGGGGCTGAGACTTGGTTTTGCGTTAACATATTCCATTTTGATATTACTCTGTTAGAAAAAAATATTTTCTTATGTTATTCTATGCTTTTCCATTTTTTGTTTGTACGAGTGACCTCTTGTCTGATTTTCATTAAAAGCGAAAAAAGTATATCGATTATTATTTGTGGTTGCATGTATAAGTTTATAACATTCAACAAGATCTTGATTTGCACGTCGCTCTTCAAGGGTGCGTAATCCTAAAAATTTTAACCTTTCCTCGTATGAGACTTTTTTTAAATGGCATCTTTGGAATAGTCTTCTGGTGTATGACCGCTGGACTCTTTCTATACAAGCTATGTCTCGCTGTAGGTATGGATTCCAAATAACGCTAGCATATTCTAGTTGAGGCCGTATGTATGAGGTGTAAGCACGTAAAAAACTAGAGATGCAACTTGAATTAAAAGATCTGAAAACTAATGCTACAGTTTTTAAAGCTTTTCTTGAAATAATTTCACAATGATCAGAAAATTTTAAACTATTAGACATATAAACACCTAAATCTTTAATGACATTAACTCTTTCAAGAAAACTTTTATTCATACTGTATTTCAAAGTATTTTCTCTGAATTTCGTACCAATTTGTAAAACTTGACACTTGTTTGTTGCCAACTCAAGTTGCCATTCTTCTGCCCATTGACATATTCTATCAAGATCTTCTTGAAGACATTGTGTGCTTCTATTTTCTTCATCTTTGTAAAAAGTATTGTACACCTTCGCGTCATCGGCAAATAACATAATTTTAGAATGAAAAACACAATTAACAATATCATTGATATATATCAAAAACAAAAAAGGCCCTAGAACCGAACCTTGCGGAACGAAACTTTTTACTTTTCGTGAAGATGATTCAACGCCGTTAATGATTACTTTTAAACTTCTTTCAGTTAAAAATGCCTCAATTCATTTCAAAAACCTACCATGAACTCCATATTTTTCTAATTTAAACAACAATTTTTCATGGGAAACCTTATCAAATGCCTTAGCAAAATCTAAATAAATCATGTCAATTGCTTTTTTATTGTTTAAGGAAAACGTCCAATCGTTTAAAGTTTCCAGAAGCTGCGTAATAGTTGAACCTTAAACAAATCTACATTTAAAGAAAACTTGAGAGAATCATGATCAGAAGTCGAAAAACCAGGAAAAACTTCCACTGATTTAAAAATTTCAAAATCGTTGGTCAAAATTAAATCAAGTATGTTATTTTTTCTAGTAGGTTCCTTAACAAGTTGAAGTAACCCTAATTCTTCAAAAGTCTGAAAATACTCAATTTCATTTTGGTTGTTTGATTTAACTTTTACGGAAACCCAATCAATACCTGGCAAGTTAAAATCACCTGCCAAGATTATAGATCCTTTAAAATTTTCTAGTGTCTCGCGCAAGAATTTTAAAATGTTTTTATCTTCTTCTGCATTAGACTGCGGTTTTCGATACATACAAACTAATCGGATTTTTGATTTATAAAATATATAATCAATTACAATAGTTTCGATTTTGTTAAATTTTTTGTCAATTTTAAATTCAATAACATTTAGTTTTTTATCTGATAAAATGCAAACACCACCGCCTTGCCCGTTCTAAATACATTGTAACGATTAGATATATCTAGTATTCTATTTGTTATTGAGTCGTTAAACCATGTCTCTGTTACCATCAACAAGTCAAGATTACCATAAGTACTATCATCACCGGCCACCAAACATTCGAATTCTGAAAGGGAATTTTTTAAGCTTCTCGCGTTAAAACATAACGCCTTCAAACTGTTTTTTTGAACGTAATCGGAACGGTGCGCTCTTCTGATTCAGAATTTGAATATGTGATTTCTAATCTTTTATCCAATCAAACATGTATGAATCGCCATTATTAGAATAACGTAATGTTATTCGCCTCTTATTACCCTCTGTTAGGATCCTTTTTTTAATTAACATATCCTTTTGCACTTCGCGCTGTTCATCTGTTAAGGAGGGTCGGACGTACACGCCATTGTAATTCTCCTTCAGCTTACCACCGGATCGACCGATATTGTTACGAAGAAGCTACCCTTACCTTTAACAATTTCGGGAACTTAGGATTTATTTTTCCTATTCGAAAATGATCACAAATCAAAACTTTTTCTTCACTCTTAGTTAGAGTTTCAATGAGTGACTCGATGTTTTTTTTCTCCTCGTCTAAGCTCCCCGATTTTTTTAGCCCAGATACTACCATAACGGATGAAATCACCCAATGGCTTCCATTTTTTCAGCTGGTTCTGTAGCATGGGCATTAGCCTTTCGACAACCTGGCTACATATTTCCGCAACAACCTCGATTAAATTTTTGATTGGCTTCTAACTGCTCGACTTTTGCAAAAAGATCTTCTTGTTTTGCCAAACGATTTTTTCCGATTCTAATTGATCAACTCTTTGTTGAAGCCTTTCGTTTTCCTTCTCTAATTCTTCTTTTTTCACCATGATGGTATTTGATAAGTTATAAGAGTTATTTCAAAAAATCAGTTAACCTGCAGATCATTCGCAGGCTGTTTTGTCCAGCAAGATGGCAGAGTGATTTTGCTAAGGCCTTTGATAAGGTTTCCCATGAAAAATTGTTGTTTAAATTAGAAAAATATGGAGTTCATGGTAGGTTTTTGATGAATTGAGGCATTTTTAACTGAAATATGTCTAAAAGTAATCATTAACGGCGTTGATCTTCACTAAAAGTAAAAAGTTTCGTTCCGCAAGGTTCGGTTCTAGGGCCTTTTTTGTTTTTGATATATACCAATAATATTGTTGATTATGTTTTTAATTCTAAAATTATGTTATTTGCCGATGACGCGAAGGTGTACAATACTTTTTACAAAGATGAAAGAAAAGAGAGCATATAGTGCTTCTAAGAAGATCTTGATAGAATATGTCAATGGGCAGTAGAAGAATGGCAACTTGAGTTGGCAACAAACAAGTGTCAAGTTTTACAAATTGGTACGAAATTCAGAGAAAATACTTTGAAATACAGTATGAATAAAAGTTGTCTTGAAAGAGTTAATGTCATTAAAGATTTAGGTGTTTATATGTCTAATAGTTTAAAAATTTCCTACTCATTGTGAAATTATTTCAAGAAAAGCTTTAAAAAGTGGCATTAGTTGTTGCCAACTCAAGTTGCCATTCTTCTGCCCTATTTACATATTCTATCAAGATCTTTGTAGACATTGTGTGCTTTTGATTTTCTTCATCTTTGTAAAAAGATTTCGGCGTTATTGCAGGAACATAATTTTAGAATAAAAACACAATTAACAATATCATCTATAGTATATCAAAAACAAAAAAAGGCCCTAGAAATTACCTTTAGCCAAAACTTTTTTACTTTTCGTGAAAGATGATTCAACGCCGTTAATGATTACTTTTAAACTTCTTTCAGTTAAAAATGCCTTAATTCATTTCAAAAACCCACCATGAACTCCATATTTTTTAATTAAACAACAATTTTTCATGGGAAACCTTATCAAAGGCCTTAGCAAAGTCACTCTGCCACTTTGCTCTGGACTAAACACCCTGCGAAAAAAAAAATTGTTAACTGATTTTTTGAAATAACTCTTATAACTTATCAAATACCATCATGGTGAAAAAAGAAGAATTAGAGAAGGAAAACGAAAGGCTTCAACAAAGAGTTGATCAATTAGAATCGGAAAAAATCGTTTGGCAAAACGAGAAAAAAGATCTTTTTGCAAAAGTCGAGCAGTTAGAAGCCAATCAAAAATTTAATAAGGAGGTTATTGCGGAAATATGTAGCCAGGTTGTCGAAAGGCTAATGCCCATGCTACAGAACCAGCTTGAAAAAATGGAAGCCATTCGAGATCATTCATCCGTTATGGTAGTATCTGGGCTAAAAGAATCGGGGAGCTTAGACGAGGAGAAAAAAAACATCGAGTCACTCATTGAAACTCTAACTAAGAGTGAAGAAAAAGTTTTGATTTGTGATCATTTTCGAATAGGAAAAATAAATCCTAAGTTCCCGAAATTGTTAAAGGTAAGGGTAGCTTCTTCGTAACAATATCGGTCGATCCGGTGGTAAGCTGAAGGAGAATTACAATGGCGTGTACGTCCGACCCTCCTTAACAGATGAACAGCGCGAAGTGCAAAAGGATATGTTAATTAAAAAGAGGATCCTAACAGAGGGTAATAAGAGGCGAATAACATTACGTTATTCTAATAATGGCGATTCATACATGTTTGATTGGATAAAAGATTAGAAATCACATATTCAAATTCTGAATAGGAAAGCGCGCGTTCCGATTACGTTCAAAAAAACAGTTTGAAGGCGTTATGTTTTAACGCAAAAAGCTTAAAAAATTCCCTTTCAGAATTCGAATGTTTGGTGGCCGGTGATGATAGTACTTATGGTAATCTTGACTTGTTGATGGTAACAGAGACATGGTTTAACGACTCAATAACAAATAGAATACTAGATATATCTAATCGTTACAATGTATTTAGAACGGGCAAGGCGGTGGTGTTTGCATTTTATCAGATAAAAAACTAAATGTTATTGAATTTAAAATTGACAAAAAATTTAACAAAATCGAAACTATTGTAATTGATTATATATTTTATAAATCAAAAATCCGATTAGTTTGTATGTATCGAAAACCGCAGTCTAATGCAGAAGAAGAAAAAAACATTTTAAAATTTTTGCGCGAGACACTAGAAAAATTTAAAGGATCTATAACTCCTTGGCAGGTGATTTTAACTTGCCAGGTATTGATTGGGTTTCCGTAAAAGTTAAATCAAACAACCAAAATGAAATTGAGTATTTTCAGACTTTTGAAGAATTAGGGTTACTTCAACTTGTTAAGGAACCTACTAGAAAAAATAACATACTTGATTTAATTTTGACCAACGATTTTGAAATTTTTAAATCAGTGGAAGTTTTTCCTGGTTTTTCGACTTCTGATCATGATTCTCTCAAGTTTTCTTTAAATGTAGATTTGTTTAAGGTTCAACTATTACGCAGCTTCTGGAAACTTTAAACGATTGGACGTTTTCCTTAAACAATAAAAAAGCAATTGACATGATTTATTTAGATTTTGCTAAGGCCTTTGATAAGGTTTCCCATGAAAAATTGTTGTTTAAATTAGAAAAATATGGAGTTCATGGTAGGTTTTTGAA
>JASAMX010016095.1:0-28796 GCA_030248175.1 Microlaimidae sp. YZB2_3
CACATTTGTAAAGCTAATTCTAATCCTAGCTATATATAACAAATTCTAATCCTATTATTTATAAGGTATAAAGTATATAAAAGTTTCTTTATTGTATCACTTTTTTTAACCACAAAAATAATGATGGTAAAATAAGTATTATGCATTGCATTGAATAGTTTATTGTACATATCATAAGTATTAAAAACAAAATAAAAATTGCGTACAAGAAGTTTAAACAAAATTATAATGTAATAAATAAAAAAGGACATTTTTTTAATACAATGAAGATACAAAAATATTTAGAGAAAAATGACAAATAGAATAACTTAAAACCAGCTTTTAAAAGTGTCATACGTAATCTTTTGTCTTTGATCTTGATGATTTTTGTATAAAACTTAACCAGTTTCTGATAGTTTATAAAGTTTCCATCAAAATTTTTTAACGGTTCAGGAGATATTACTTTCTGAAAATACGATTTTTTCCAAGGATTAAAATTTTGAAAAAAATACGCAATGGATATAAAAATCTAAGTTTATAATAATTCACTTAAAAAAACGGTAGCGTTCTATTATTTTCATACTTTGATTGTAGAGGTTTGATTGATTGATTTGATTAGATTGATTGCAATATTTGTTGAGATATGCGTTTTTCGCACAAAAAAACTGTAACTGCTTTGTCAAAAACACACCCAAAACAAGTTTAGGAATTAATTTTTCGCGGCAAACTATACAAAGTGTAATGGGCAAACAGGAGTCTAGCCGGTATTATAGAGCCTGTCGCTCGTTACACAAGGCACTACTGTACATCGTTCAAATTCGCTTCAAATTCAAATACTCAAATTCGCTCAAGTTATATAAAAACGTTACACACTTAGAGGCGTGGCCTCGGTAGGGACAATGGCACAATCGAGCTTCTTTTTATGGTTAGGGGAATTGTGCAACACACCCTGTTAACTTTTAGGTTGGAAAGGGAACACGACCTGGAGAGGAGAAAATTTAACTAACATAAAAATTATTAGAGACAAAAATAGATAAGAAAGTTGTGGTTTAAATTTGGCCTTAGCCGTGTTTGTTTTGTGTTGCATAGGATTTTGCAATTTACAATGCTTTACCTATTTGTTAATAATGTTTACGTAATTTATGTATGATTTGATGTGCGACGAGTGTTAGATTGCTTGAAGGATTTATTTAAGCAGTTTACACAAATAGAATTTTATTAGAAATTATAATACGGTAACCGCCGGCGATGCGGGGAACAACAGCATTTTAGTTATATGATGATTAGGTGGATACAGTTTTAGCCGAAAAATACAGGCGTTTTGTTTTGCCCAGTTTAGTACAAAATCTAGGTGCTTTGACACTAAACAAGAATATAGGTGGCACCAAACAAGAAACCAATCTAGGTGATTTGGCACTAAAATACGGTGAAGCTTTTAGCGACATGATTAAAATAAAAAAAGGTAATTTGATTAGTTCTTAATTCATTTATTAATTATACAGAAAATTTGGGGATTTAAAACAAAAGGTGCTAACACAAGTTTTTACATGCAAAGGTAATTATTGACAATCGCCTCCACGAGGTTTATTAAACCTACCTAACTAAATAACTAAATTTAAATAGCTTAACTAATTAGCTAGATAAGCTAAGGCTATGCTGAGCTTGACATGCTATTTTCCATAAATGAATACCTGCACTGGCTATGGACATGTCAGAGCCATTCCGCCATAAAAAGTGTCTTTTGTCACCAAAAACCTAACTCAAGGAAGGGAGTCGTTTCAGCCAAACGACTCTCTTCCACTCAACACTTTCCCTACCTGGATTGGCTATAACCAATTGCAGTTGTCGGCATCTTACGGTAAATCCTAATATAAAAAGTATAAAAGTAGGCTTAAGTATAAAACTATAAAAGTAAAATAGGCTTAAGTATAAAAAGTCTAACCTATGGATGATCTGGCCGACTTAGGGGTCCTGCTCACAGGCGGTAGGACACCACTACTCAATACATAACAAGTAACAACTAATATGGTACTCTGTGTTAACCCTGTTTTTATACGACAGAGCAACGATAACTGCTTGAAATGGTTTAATTTGACACGTGCGGCAACCAGCACAGATTACTGTAATTTGAACACAACGCAAAGTGCGTTTTTGAAACTTAGGGCGGAATGACAACGTAATATTTAGCGATTACAATAAATTAATTATTATAACTACCATGCACTCTCTGCAACACCTCCCCCACCAGCCGAAAAACTAAAACCTATGAAACAAAATCCTCAAACTAGGGTGACAATAGTTAGTGACCGTCAACCCTCCCCAAATTTACTGCCCCAAACACAAAATATACAAAAACACAAAAATACAATAGAAACAAGTAAACACATAATACACAATAACATTACACAAGAAAAATATAGGACTAGTAGAGAAATTGCACAAAAATAAGGTAGGAAATATGGAAAACATAACACAATTACACAAAAAAGTAATATATGTAGAGAAGATGGTAATATTGTAATATTGCAGTAGTTTGCGGTAATTCTTGCATAAGGAAAGTAGCGGAAATTGTTTGTAAGTATAGCGAAGTAATTTATGAAAAAAGTTCTGCCAAAGACGAGTAGAGGAAGAGACTAGATTGTTTATAGGTTACATTGAAGAAAATTTATTGTTTATACATAGGCTGTTGTTTGTTGTTGTCGCTCTCTTCGCTATTTAATGGATTAGTGTATGCAAAACAAGCTAAGGCGGCCTCATAAATGGTGGGCATCTCTTCCTGGAGAAGCAGAAGGCAATGGAGATGTATGCAATCCTGTTGGCCAAAATGCTGAATCTTGACATTCTCCCAATACAAAACAAAGGGTTCACTAAAGTAAAAATAGAATCAATATAAATATAGAGATGCCTTCCACTACCAACCGAGTACCAATAACAACATAACAAAAAATAATTATTACTATAAATAAAAATATATATACACAAACGGAGATTTTTTTGAAAATACTACTATGATTTTTGTACAACATTGAGAAATAGAAAAATTGAAAAATAGAACAGATAAGATACTGGTTAACAGAATTATATATTAGTAAAGTTACACTAAAAAATGCACAAAAAAAGACGCTAGCTAACCATATAAAAACATAGACAATAATAAATTTGTGTCTATAGGTAATGCCATGTATGTTATAAATGCATAAATTAAATTATAATTGGCCCAGTGTGAACGCGTATTGCTTTACTGATTTACTGAAATATTAGCCTGCAGAAGTGCATACTTACAACATTTTTATTTGTTTAATTTGATTTAATTAAGACAACCCAATGTTATTGGCATGGTGAGTAGTAGAAGCCTTTTAACAATCCAAATACCTTACGCTGCCGCGTAATTATATATTATTTTGACAATAAAAATTTAAACACAACCTAGCAAAATACAGATCTGTGTGGACAACCGTATTTCATAACGTACTTTTTCCACATATATTATTTCAACATTTTATGCGTGTAATTTTTTGGTGTGGTCGACCGCACCCACTCTATTGTTTTCAGACATTTTTTATACTTTTTATACTCTGCAATTCAAAATTTCTCAAGGCCTTTTTCTATTCCTTTAAAATGGGCTGATCAGACCCAGGAATATTCTCTTGTACTACTTTTGTACTGGTTTATTTTGCGTGAAGGGAGTATTATTTACAAAATTTTGTTTGAATATTTTATTACTGAAAAACCAAAAATGCAGTAAACAACAGTGAAGAACCTACAAGTTGTCAATGCCTTCCATAATATCGTCCATGACTGTGGTTGGTCCTTCTCTTTGCTTTTTTTCAGGGTTTTCTTCCCCTTCAACATTGAAATTGTCAGAGTACCGCCAAGGTGTTTTCCATTTGCTTTTCAGCTTTTTAATATCACTGTCACTATCATTTGTGCAAAGAGAAAATACAACCTTATGGTTTAGCGATTTTTTGGTAGACTCCTTTTTTGGTTCAAAATGTGTATTAGCAACAACCTGCATAGATCACAGAATGCTGCTAGTCCTAGTTGAGTGGAAGAAGAGGAATTTTTACATTTTCAAGGAAGTTGCACATGACGCGAATTGTCAGCAACGGTTACCCTAGGTTTGTAACGTTTAAGTCTTTGGAGATTGACCCATTCAGTTTTGTTCTTAGTGTCAAATACCAGCGTAAGTTTTGCAATGCCTTTGGATTTGTCAATATCCAGGACTCTATATGGTCCCGTCTATTGACAAATGAACATAGAACACTTGTTGGGTTTGATAGCAGGGTTATATTTAAGGAAAAGGCTATCAATAGTGATAGGTTTGGTGCAAGTTCTCTTATTGTAATTACGCTTCTGACGTTCCTGTGCTTTTGGTAAAACTTGCTTCATGATATCACGTGCTTGTGTCATTACCACCCTTGCATGCACCCTTGCATTGCAATAAGAACCCGCATGACTTTGCAAAACATCAGATAAAAAGGACTTTCTCCAATAGAATCTTGTGGCGACCGATTCTAAGCACTTTTCACAAACGGAAATGTTGAAATACAGAGTCAACATTGCTCTCAAAGTTCTATTAAATGCTCAGTCAAACCGTTTGTCTGAAGGTGATAGGTGGTTGTAAATATTTTTTTGGTTTTCCTGATCTCGCATAATTGTGCTAACAACTGACTTTGAAAATTAGTGCTTTGGTCAGTGAGAATCTCCAAGGGACAACCATGGATTGTGATAACTTTTTCAAGGACAATTTTAACTATGGTTTCAGCCTTTTGGTCAGACAAAGAAAAACACATAGCATTGCGCGTTAGATATTCTGTAACAACTAAGATTTATTTGTTACCTCTCTCAGTTTGTATTAATGGACCTAGGATGTCCATAGTGATCTGATCAAAAATGTTACCTACAGTAATAGGCACCTTCTCAGGTCAGGCTGCTTGGGCATCTGATTTCCTACATTGACAAGAATCGCAAGATTTTACATACTGAGTCACGTCGTCACTTATTTTTGGCCAGAAAAATCGAATAAGCAAATTTGATAGTGTGCGTTGAGTGAGTGAGCAGATAATATACAATCGTGGGCAGAGCGAAGAGCTTCTGTTTGGCAAGGTCCTTGCGGTAATACAATTTGTCCTGCAAACTGAGGACTATGGCGTCGTCGCTGACCTGTTGTGTGCATCAAAACACCGTTCCTGAGAAAAAACTTCTTTGACCAAAAAATTTATTTTTTTCTGCTCAGCTTGTTTCTGAGAAAGCACTTTAGTATCAAGATATATATAAATATTACAGAACTGAGTATCCGATTAGTGCTCCTTGATAAGCGCAGATGTGTCATCATTGGAAACAGTAGTCAAAACAAGTGGAACAGCATCTAATTTCTCCAAGTCAATGATAGGAAAATCAACTATGACAGGGGTGCTTTCCCCTGGGACTGGTTCAACCTTGTGTTTAGTACACACTGGTATGTTGTTAACGCATAATATAGGTTTTTCAATGCTAGTTTGTTTACTATTGTTTTGGAAAGCAGGGTCTGGGTCTACTTCAGGTCCGTCAGGAGGAGGTATACTTGACAGCGCGTCAGCATTCCCATTGCTCTTTCCTGTTTTATACTCAATTTTGTCTAAGTTGTATTCTGTTAATTGATAAGCCCATCGTTTGAGACGTTTGTAAAGATATATTTTAGAGGTGCGTGGTCTGTAGTGATGGAAAATTTATGACCACAAAAATAAAGTTTAAAATGTTTTACTGCTTAAACGATAGCTAACGCTTTATGTTAAATGGTATTGTAGTTCCTCTGAGCAGGGTTAAAATTTTGGGATACGCAATGGGACGCACTCTGTCATTAATGACCTGTGAAAGTACTGCACTAATACCCATGTTGGAAGCTTCTGTGGCAAACAGAAAAGGTTCAGAAAAGTCTGGGAAGGAGAGGATATCAGAGAAACAAAGCTTTTCTTTGAGCACTTTAAGTGCTTTTTGGCACTTGGGCGTCCAATAGAATCGATTCTTTTTTTTCATTAAGGCATATAAATTACTAACTATCTGGGCAATTTTTTTATGAATCGGCGATAAAAATTGGCTAATCCGTGGAAGAAACAGACTTCCTTCTGTGTGAGCGGGACTTTAAAGTCCTTTATACAAGCAATTTCAGCGTAAGAAATCAGTGGTATATGCACAGAAGGTCGCGTGGGTTAGAAATGTTGCGTTGTTTCTTGCAGAATTCGATTCAAGAACTTAATGTATAATTGGAAATTTTCTAGGGCCGTATGTTTTTGATAAATCTCCAGAAATTACAAAAAAGTAGTGCCAAAATCACAAAAACAATTTCATTGCAAAAGTTCGCGTGTATTGATTTTATGATTTTTGGCTAAAAAATAAGTTAGCGAATTAAAACGACTAAAACTAACAACTTGAAACAAGCTAGAAAGGGAACATAATCGCTTGTACTCGCAATAATTTAATTATTTTACCTTTTACAATTTAAAAAAGCATTTTTTAATTTAAAAAAGTGGTAATAAAGCTTTAAAAATGTTCTAACAATTTAAAATAAAAAGGTGCGTTTTAACCCCTCCTGTATGTTTATAGACCGAAAAATCTTGAATAGAGGCATGTAAGTAAAGTTCTAAAAAAATGTTTCTTCAAAATAATATTCTTGAAGACTAGAATTTTTTAGAATTAGAGTTACATTTCTACAATTATCAACATATTTTATTTATTCTAATATAAATAAATATCGCTATTTTCAAAAAATTTTTTATAGGTATCCAATTTTGATTTTGGTTCCTTTAACACGTTTTGGTTTTTTAATCAAAACATACTCCCCGTATAAAAATGCTTTAACTCCTGTTCTATATGTAGAGCATTCTTTAAAAGTTATAAAAATGGGTAGTGAGATTAAATATAATATTATGCTTTAAACTTGAATATATTTCTAATACTTACGTAAAATGTATACTACTGTTGTAAAAACTTACATTTACTTTTACTTGGACTAACGAATTTTTTATTACTTTTCCTTTTACTCGATTTTTAACCTTTGGGATGTTTTTCGTCCAAAAACCGCTGCAAATCTGCGAAAGATATATTGCGTCAGTACTGCAGTGTGTGAAACTCTGTGGCTCTCGACGATCGTTGACTAAGATTTAACATTGAGCAGCAGTGGCGTGAAATCCTTTCTTCGGATTTGCAGCGGAATAAATACCAACGGGTTAAATTTCACTTACTTTTACTTTTACTCTTACTCGGATTTTTCTTATACAAATACTTAAATTAATTTTAAAAGATTTCCTATGGGCTTGTTGTAAAATGAGTCTCAGATTCTTAGAAGAAAGTTTTTTAAGCCGCGAACACGCTAAACAGACGAAAAAACTTATTAAAATGAAGATATAACAAAATATTTTGGAACGGAGCTCTGGAGCTCAAAAACTCGACGTTTTGATCCATTGCAAAATTACTTTTATTATAATTTTACTTTTACTTTACTTAAAAAATAGGTCTTCCTTTTACTTTACTTAAATATAATTTCGATTCGACCATTACTTTTATTTTTAGTTTACTTAAATTAAAATATCACAAATTACTTTTACTCTTACTTTACTTAAACTAAATATTGTTAAAATTACTTTTTACTTTTTCTGAAAATAATCAAAAATTATTATTTTTTACAACCGTACTGTATACTTATTATAAAAAGAATTTATGTTTAAAAGAATCGAAATATTCAAATATTTTTTTGTTCTGCTTGGAAAAACTTTGTGTATTAAAAACTTTTTTTTTCTACTTACACAGGTGCTTAAATTCTAAAATATGACTATTAATTACCTTAAAAAAATAATTTACAGTAAAAAATTAGAATTTTGAAAAAAACGACAAAAATTGCAAATCCTTCTAAATTTTTAGCCTGCCCCGGCCCCGGCCCCGGCCCCGGCCGGGGCAAAATTTTCTACCCCGGCCCCGGCCCCGGCCCCGGCAAATTAAAATTTCTCTACCTCGGCCCCGGCCCCGGCCCCGGCATCAGCAATAATTCTGCCACGGTCGATCACTACTTGTTAATATGTTTTGTGGTTCCTTTTATATAATAAAATGTTTTTGTTTGGTTGTTTCTTACTTAGATTTTGCCGCAAGTTTTAACGTCTGTTTTTATTTCAAGTCCTATTGTTTTACACCTTTTGTGTTACTTTTACCTTTTGCTCTTACTTTTATTTGTAATTATCGTTTTAATCCCATTTTCTCATGTCAGTGTGTTTTATATGTGTCATGTGTGTTTTAATGTAATCAACTTAATTTTCTTTTTATTAAGTTTTTGTTATTAAGTGTAATCGTGTTTGTGTATTTTATCGTAATTTTACTTTTAATATTTGTATTATTTCTTTTAATATTTATGTATTTTATTCAAATCATTTCAATGTTTTTAATCTGTTTTTATCAAAACTAAACTTTTAACTTTACAAATATTTCCTGTTTTTTTTTTATTTTTATGTTGTTGTAAATTCTAAATCTCTGGTTTCATGTATTAAGTATTTGCGATTTTTTTGCTTAAACTTGCGTTAAAACTTTATGTGTTAATTTTATCAATGTTTTCTTAAAAATCTGTTTTTTTAAATATTCCTCTAAAACATTGCTTATAATCTCTAAAAAAAATTTTGTATCTTTTTTGCTTTAGTTTCGTCCAATTATGTATCTATATTGTGTATCCAATTAAGTTAAATGTAGTTTTAAAATTCTAATATTACTTTAGTTGTCAACTTCGTCTGATGCTGACTGTTTAAAACAATCGAAATTTTACTTTTAATGTACTCAATAAAAGTTTTATCGAATGTCTTTTTACTTATTATCAATTTAAAGCAGTAATTTCTTAAAACAATCTAAATAGACCGTCAGGTGAACAGGTTATTTTAATAGGCAGTTTCTTTTTTTTCTGAACGTTAGATATTGGAAAAGTAATGGTATTTAAATACACATTAATAGGAGTAGACATATCAAATTGAGGATTTATACTGTCATCAATTTTAAAATTTTCTGCAAAAAGGCGTTTAAAAACTCGCATTTTTCATTGGTGTCAAAAATATTTTTCCCTTTGTCAAATGTAAGTGGTGATATGTGGCTGTTAGCTTTGATTTTGTTTTTTCCAAAGTTGCAGAGATTTTTTATGTTTTGATTTTTTGAACAAAATTCCCTAAAAGTGAAATACATGGCGTAGAAAAATCTATGTGGGAGTGGGGTACATTTAAGTCGCCCACAAAAACAAGTGGACTTCGAGAAATAAACAAAAATGACATAAATTAGGAAATTTTTTGCCCGTTTATTTATTGAAATTTAATAGAGGGATATTTGTTAAACAACATTTATTTGTCAAACTTGGTTGAAAATGCAATTTAGGGTTTAAGACGCTGAATTTTAGGTCCAGCAATTAAAAATTATAAATATTTAAAAATATGAGCATATCTCAGTAATGGTAAAATTGTTTTTTTAAACTTAGTTCGAGACTCAGTTTAGGGGTATTTTAAACGCTAAAATATGGGTCCAGAAATTAAAAATTATTATTATTTAGCCATATCAGCATATAGTAATGTATATTTTTTTCAGACTCAGTTTAAAATGCTATTTGAAATATTTTTTAGGCACTGAATATGTATTTGGGTCAAATTTTGAAAATTATTAATATCTAACAAGATTTAACATGTGGTAGTATGAATCAAAAAAGGTTTTTTTTCTTAAACTCAGTTTAAATTGCAATTTAAGGGCTCCAAAATCAAATCTTGGGTTGAAATATGAAAATTAATAATATTATTTAACAAGATGAGAAAATATTAATAATGGTAAAAAAGTTTGTGTCTCAAACTTAGCTAAAAATAAGCTTTATAAATTTTTTTATCGATTTTTTTGTCTGTATTTTAAAGTAACTGTTGTTTGAATTTACACAAGCATGAATCGTAAATGGCAAAAAAAAATCAAAAGCCCTATTTTAGTTTGAAAAGGTAATGTCTTTCAAACCGTTAACAATATTTCAATGATGCAAAAAAATTACTACGTTTTTTGGTCACAAGATGAAATTTTGCCAAAAAAACATCAAAATTGAAGCCTTCAAAAGTTTAAAAAAGTTGAAAAAGAAAAAAGTTTTGAATTTTAGAAGTTCTGGAAAAATTTAAAGTTCAAATAAAGTTTTTTGCCAAGTGTATTTATAGGTGTTAAGTATTTTCCCCACTAACTGCTTACAACCAATAATCATGTTACCCCAATCCAATGATAAGGATTTGGGTAACATGATAATCCTGTATTTTATTTTTTAAATAAAAATGTCATAATTTTCTAATACTTTATAAAAAATAAATATGTCATACTTTTTTTCTAAAAAGAAGTTAACGCTTTCTTTTTTTAAGAAATCTCCTATAAGCATTTATTTTTTAAACTTTTCTGGCAAAAAGCCTCATTCCGTGACTGTTGAAATTGGTGTGGCCTTTTATACTCTTGTTGGTTTGGTTACTAAGGGGTGGGTGAGTTTTTTTAAAAAAAGATAAGGGACGCTTTAACTAAGTTGGTGGTAACTTAAATAATTGCGCTGTTCCAACGTTTAAAATCAAGTTATGTTGTTCAAAGATAAAGTATGTACCTTAAATTCCAAGATAAATTAAAAATTTAAGTTTACTACTTCAGGTAACTTATCTTTTTTAAACTTAATTTTTTTCCGTTTTGACGCTAAGAACTTTAAAAAAACATGATGTATTTAACAGGATAAAGAGTAAAAATCCAATCAAAATTTCAAAAAAATTCTATGCATCTAAATATCCTTTACTTCAACATTTAATTTTTTTATTTTGAAAACATCTTGTATATCATCATTGTCTGCGTTTTAGTATTATAACATATCTTTTTGTATAAAAAGTCAAAACTTCTTGGTTTTCAGATTGATTAAAATTTATAATCAAAAAAAGTTTATTACTTTTTAGTGGCTCAAAAATAATATAGTAATAAAATTTTTAACATACTTTAGCAGTATTTATCAATTTTTGGGCAATATAAATCATAATGTTACTATCTTTAAACAAAAAAGCTCCTATAAAACTTAACTTAACTCAACCTTAACTTTAAAGTAAATGTCTTATCCCCTAAGGTGCTCCTTAGCTAAAAGGCTTTTAAGTTTTTTTTGAACACCAGAAGATAAAAGGTCCCTTTTAAGGGGCCCCTTAGCTAAGGGTCCCTTTGTGGATAAGGTACGTACCTTTAGTTAATGGGCCCTTTCAGTGAAGTTGATTTTTGAACAACCCACCCCTGGGCCTTTTATTGTAAATTACAACTCTTTCTCACCACTTAGAGTAATTTTGGCTATGCTTTTGCTGGTTATAGTCTTGTTTTTTACAAGCAAAATACTTACACTCAAGAATCTGAGTACTTGAGGGTTTTAAATAAGAGAACACACTACTAAACTCACATTAATGTATACTCAAATTTCCAAAACTCACAATAAAATTTTTTTACTCAAAAAATTCTACTATAGACTCGTTTTAGAATACTAGCCCCTAAAAAGAAGAACTTAAATTAAAAAAAAAACAAAAGTTTTAAACGACGCAAAAGCAAAAAAGTAAAATAAAAAATTGTGGTAAAAACGTTAAGAAGCTTTTTAAAGTTGAAGTATTTTAGGGGATCTTCTACTTACTCTGCTTTTCTCATTTCATTTGGCCAGGGTAAAAAAAAATGGCGATTCCGGGGGCCACGGCTGTAAAAAGTGATGTCGTAAAAAAAAGTACAAAGACAACCCAGATCTAAAACCCTAGTAGATCCAGTTGGAGGAAAAAGGGTTTAGGTTTATGGTTTTAGGCATGCCCCCAAAATTTTTTTATTGCTGAAAGTGAGACATGCTCATGTGGCTAAAACAATTTTTCATTATATGATTTAAACGCTTATGTACTGAAACATACTCATTTGGTTATATATTATTAATTTTAAATTTTTGACCCTAAATTCAAATTTGCCGCCTAAAAATACCTTTAAAAATCATTTTTTACCAAAGTTGAGAAAAAAATTTTTTACTGTGGTCAGAAAAAAATGCTTATCTGGTTAAATATTATTAATTTTTATTTTTCAACCAAAAATTTTAATTCAGCGCCTAAAAAACTCTTAAAAGGTATTTCAGCTAAATATGAGAAAAATACTAAACAATGATAAAAATTACCAAACGCCAACAAAGGTTGTGATGTAAAATAAATTTTTTAAACGCGCTGAAAATTAGTAAATGTCTTAATTTCCACTTCTGCGAAAAGAGTTTTGGCAGTTTTTTAAATTTTAGCGCACTAAAAACTTATTTCATAAATACAATTTATTGAGACATGAACGCTTGTTTTAGCAAGCTAAAACCATATAAAACGCTTGTTTTGTTCTTTATAAGCCTAAGCGAAACCTAAAAATCAAGCTAGGCTTTATCATGATTTTGTTTTAGTCTTTATAGCTTGCTTAAAACTGGCACTAAGTTGCTAAAAATCTGAATTTGCCAAAACTTCCACAGCAGTATTTCCTCCACAGTATTCCCGTTGGAGGAGTATCTCCACAAAATAAAAATCCGTTTTATTCTTTTTCTTACATATTTGATACTCTTGCACAAAACGCCGCCCAGCATTCCGGGAAAAAATAAAAATTTTTTCCGTCTTGTCTTATTTTTCTCACCAAAAGTACAAATCAATTTTTTTATATTCTGTAACAAAAATTCCAACTAATTATATTAAAGTTAAAAATGAATATAATGCCTTATTTTGGTAGCTTAATGATACATCTGGAGCAATCTAGGATGTTTAGTGTTTAATTCTGGTTTAAAAAAAATTTGGGCTTTAAAATATTATTTTTATAACCATAGCCAATTAATTTGCCCCTGGAGTTTTTTGGGATTCCGTATTATGTTGGCTTAAAGCTACACCTGGAGCAATCCAGAATGTTTAATGTTTAATAATACTGATTTTAATTCCACATTTTAATTGTAACAATTTTAATCAAAACCATTTCAAATTTTTTTTTAAACAAAGTATAAACCCCAAATATATCGAATAATACTAATGTTAAATAAACTAAAATATGTAAAAAAACAAAAAAAAACCTACAAAATATAAAACTAAATAATAATAACAAAAACAAAAATTTAAAATAAAACACAAAAATAAGTATTTTAATAAAATTACAATAAAAAACATAAAACCCTATAATTTTTTTAATCAAAAACCTAAAACGACATAATAATGTAAGTTTAAATCTCTTAAATATTAAAACCTGCAAAGCAATTACACTTAGTACCAATGCTCTTCAGGTAATCATTTTGCGGTCATATAGCTTGCTATATGACCGCAAAATGATTACCAGAAATGATTCCTTATGGTATGAAAAACGCAAAATGATTCCTTATGGTAATTACAAAGGATACAGTGTCATTAAATCTCTTAATAGACTATTTGGACATAAAGCGTTTTACTCAGTAAAATTCCAATACAGATTAGGCTGAAAGTTGAAATTAAAATAATATTTAAATGAAAACTTCTATTAATTTTGCAATGTAAAATAACGTGTAAACACTAAGGGTAAAATATAAATTTGATTGGATTTGTAATAATGCTGTTATTAATGTTTAATTTTGTAAAAATGCGAACTTAAAAAATAAAATCACGGTAATAACCGAGCACTAAATGTATAAGTAGGATTTTACTCAAGAGTCAGCAGATGGGTCGATGGTCTATAGGTTTGAGGTGGTCGGTTTTAGACTGCAAGGTTCGGAGTTCAAATCACAATGAAGTTTGTTTTCATTGTTTGTATCGGGACGTATAATTTATATTTAGTTTTTTTATGGTAGATAGAATATAGCTGCATAATACTTACTTGGTGTTTTTTTAAAAAAATTATTTTCCGTAAGATTATTTACGTATAAAATCAACAACAATAATGCATAACAATAATTTTTGGAGGATTTTTAATTAAAAAATCAACCATATTATTATATGAAAAGAAATTAAACAATAGACTCCAAGAAGCTTTTTACATTACAAAACTTTGGTTTTAATTTTTTTGTGCCTATAGCAAAATATCTACATCAAAAATCCAGTATATACATAAATCACTAGCAGATCTATTTTCTTTCTTATTTTATTAATACCAATCAATAATCAATTAATTGATTTTTTTTTAAATATCTAAAAAATCTGATTTTTTTATTAAATTCAATTTTAAAAAGTTTATATTCAATTTTGATAGGTTTAAACTTCCAGTACAAAAAAATAAAAATAAATTTCATAGTCCCCTTATAAAGCTTATGTGGTAGTTCTAGTAATTACTTTGTTGTGGTATATAAATAACATGCTGATGTGGATATAAAAAAGCACAGTATATAATTAAGTGCCTTTTTTATGTTCCATCTAGAAAGTTTAATAAAAGAAAAAAAACAACATGTGAATATATAACATTGACTAAATTTACTGAAAATATAACAAGATAATAAGTATAATATAAAATATAAAAACGATGATAAAAAAACCACACCAGATTTTAATTTAAAAAAATCCCACAACAAATTTTAATAAAAAAAGCCACGTTCGCCCTTTTTAAAAAAGGCTTGATTAAATTATCCATTTCATTTAAATATGTCAGGATTTTAAAGACCCTCAAAATGTGATATAGTATTTGTAATAACGTCATATATATTTTGCTCTGTGGGAATGGCTGTGGAGTGAGCTGTTTTAGCCAATTAGCGCTGGAAGAAAATTAATTTCCAATCAATGAAAGATCTCCATTTTTTTGTAAACCCTAATTGACTAGATGTGATTCTATAACATCTAACTTTATGAAGATATTTAACACTACACAACTTCCGTTAAAATGGGAGGGTTTTGACTATCTTGAATCAACAAGAAGTCTTTTAAAATATTAAGTGTGATCAAGTAAGTATTCAAATCCTCCAATTTTTTTATTTGCAACAAATAGAAATCCCCAAATGTGCTAAAAAACATTCCTAATTTTCCTAAGATTTTAATTTTAGATGTTATTTATTGAGTGTTTCTGTACATGCTATTTTTAATCCATAATTTTAATAATTCCATGTATAGTTGGTAAAAGTTTTTTTAATGTGATTAGACTTTTTTGCGTAAGTATAGTGGGTACACAATCTGATATAATACAAAAGTCTTTAGTATTAGAATGCGTCCTATTAAAACTAGACCTCTGGTTGGATTTTGGCAGGTTTCATTTCGACAGTTTTTATTCATGATAGTTTATTCCTGGGATTTAATTAATCATATTTTCGCTATTATCATCAAAGTTTGTTTCTAAATACTGTTAAAGTCAAGTTGCCATATTAAATTTTAGGTTGTTTGTTGTTTTAAGTTTACCTATTTTGGTACTTTGTGTTCAGTTCAGCTCATCCTAAAATTTTTCTTGGTTTGCTTGTGGTTTTTTTTGGCTTTTTTAAGCGATTTTTCTTTTTAACAAAATCTCAGGATCGTTTTTGATTTTAAATCTACAGCTAAAACGAAGACGTATTTGATCTTCATGGCGCACGGGACGTTTGAGCGAGAAATTTTGAGATATCCATTGTTGAGAATCACAGTAGAAGAGAAGCATCAATGTACAAAATTTTAATATATGCTATAGATTCTTGCGATAATACATATCATACCCAATTTAATGTGTTCAGGGCCTTTCATAATGTCAAAAGATAGCATATAACCCTCTAGTTGCATTTCATCTGCCCATTTTACAAGGCCAATGATTTTCTAACAATGTTAGAAATTTTCTAACAATCCTACATATTTTTTAATAAATGCAGCTTAGTCTTCAGGTGTTAAATTTGGTTAAATATGTTAAATATTTTTAAGGTTTATGTTTTTTTGGTTGCCTTTTTTTTGTTTTTGTTATTATCACTTTTTTAATTTACTTAAGACACTTTAAATTCCTTTATTTTCGTAATTATATTTGTAATTAATATCCTTTTTAGGGATAACAAACGCTGAATGGTTACAATATAATTTAACCAAGTACCCAGGAGGAACAGGTAGTTTTGCTTATTTTAAATTGTTCTTATATTAAAAATTGATACAGATTACATATGTCATTGCTCATAAAAAAATAAACTAAATAAATATTTAAACTCTTAAACATAACTCAACTCTTACCTTTGGGGTATTTTCCATTAACGAAAAATTTTAGAAAGGACGGTTTAACCCTTTCACTATGCCCTGTGCGCATATATTGGGGGAGTATGAGGTCTTTGTTGCCGTTAGCAGGGAATTTTAAACCGTTAAACAGTTTTGGGAACTGGATCCGCAAATATGAAAATATAAAACCGAAAGTAATAAATGGTTTGGAGTTAGTAGGCTTAAGCTTTTACTTAGGCTTAAGGATGAGTTTTAGCGCGTTTAAAATTTCTATTTTAGCTCGTTTAGAGTTTGAGTTTAAGTGCCCTCGGCTCCAACAACTCTTAATCACCATTGCTCTAAACATGTTTACCCAATAATCTATCACCTTTCATTATTTAAGTGTACAAATTAAGAATAAGATGTCCATTGAATTGAATTGAATTGAATTGAATTGAATCAGTATACTGCACCTTTAATTTCGAGTTTTTTTTCAGACGCATGACTTTTAAAATTGTCTAGAAATTGCATTTAACCCCTAAAATGGGTTTTTGCGACGAAATTGAAATAAATAAATAAATTATAAAACAAAAAAAAAACAATAAAATATATAGGCGATTTTTCAAAATACCAAAACTGTAGACCAAAAAAATGTATATGGGACAATAAACATTAAGAAATTATGAATATTATAATGCATCATATTTATATTTTTAAGGCATGAAACTTAATTGTTGTTTTTGAATACAAACACACTATCTATTTGTAAAATCTTAAAATTTAATCAAACCTTTAAAATACTTACCTAAGACGTTTTAACCAAAAAAACAATTAAACCAATTCCAACAAATAATAATTTTCTTATTTTAATTTAAAATAATCAACATTTTACAAAAAATGTCAAAAATAGATTGAATATTCAGAGAAAACAGCAGCACACCGTAAAGATAGCAGATAATATGGCCGCCAATGAAATGGACATATGAGTGTAAAAAAAATGTTTATAACAAATCGTCATTTTACTAAAAAGTTAGTAAAAACCTACGAGTTACAAAAAACAAATAGTTACGTTTTTTACTAATTGTTTTTAGAGAGTGCTTTAGTCCTAAAAGATATTTAAGTTAGACACCAGCTAAAGACGCTAATCAATATAAATTAATTTGCAGAGCACAAAACAAAATATGACTAAAACTGTCATTTTTGCTTTTTATATGCTTAATAAAAGCTAATACAAATGGATGTGATTTAAAAACAAGACGGTACAGAATGTGATTAAATTTTGTCCTCGATTTCAATGATTTTTTGTAAAAACCTTATCCTTGCCCCTATTAGCCCACAGATTATTTTTGTCAAAATATCTCCAGCAGTTTAGGAGATATGACTATTCAAAAATGAAATTTTTTTGTAAATTTTGTTCTTGATAGATTGCTTAATGGGTATAAAAGTTTAAATAACTAAAGTTTCACTCAAAAAAAACGGAAACTTTTTATTTCTTTAGATTTCTTGATTATTAAGATTGGTGCAGTATTTTTTAAGATTATGCGTTTTTCATACAAAAAACATGCGACATTTTTGCAAAAAACACAAAGGGTAGGAAAAATCTTAAGCAAACTTAATTTCGATTACCGATGCACATTTAGCACCCAAAAACTGTCGTGGGAGCAGAAAACAATACATTATGTACCATTTTTATTATTTTTCTATTAAAAATGATCTGATGAAACAGTGTCAACAACTTTATGTAACAGATAACACATGATCGTCAAAAATGAACGTTATTTATGTGTTTTTATTGTTTGCAAAATGATGTGGTGATGATGACGGTAATTATTTAATGCACATTAATATGTAGGGTATCTGACTCAATTTAGGCCAGGCCTTAATTTCGGCCACCAATTTAGGATGTTAAAAAATTTGTTTATTTTTAAAACAGAAAAGAACTAGCACAAAAGTATCTGGATTAATGTTGAATAAAGTGTTTTTGCAAAAGTTTTTTTTTATTTCTGTTAATCTACATTATCAACATTTTCATAGAAAAAGTGAGTTTTTTGTGATTTTCTTAATTTTTTCTTTGTGTTTAAACTGCATCAAATTTAGAACGAAGCACAATATAACCTTAAAATATATTCTATTTAAGGCTCAAAGTTGTTAATTTTCATGTTTTGATATTTTCTTCAAAATCACTGTGAAACACATTTAACTAACTGCGCATTTTAAGATTCTGTTAATTTCGGCCACCTTAAAATTTAGATAAAATAACTTGTCATTTTTTACTGTTTTTAAATATCATCGTACCAGCGTATGTATAAAGAATTTTTTTTGCTCGTTTGACTTTTTTTGACGTTTTTTTAGGCCAAAAATAAAAATTCAAAAAATACAGGTTATTAAAACTTGTTTTTTTAAGGTTTTGACATAACTATTTAAAGTCTTACTAATAACTATTAAAATTTGCAAACGGGAAAATTAATTTATATGTACCAAGAAAAATACCTAAGGATAAATTTGCAATTTTTAAAAATTTTTATTGTTTAGTGTAGCAATAGTTATAAAAAAGTTTTTCTGGGTGGGTTTCATGGTTTTTTTTAATTTTCGAACGGATCATGACAATTAAAATAATTTTGGAAAGCCTAGACCATGAAAAAAATTTTAAAGTTGTTTTCTTAAATTAAAAAATTAATCACAAGCTCGATCATTTAAAGACCTTTAATGTAGTACTTTTTTAGCTAAAGCACCACCGTCCACTAAGGCTTCTAAAAACAAAGTAGGAGTTCTGGCTCTGAGTATTGCGGTTTTTTAACATTTTTTACATGTTTTACAATCTAGCCTATATGTATTTTATCTTTTACTTGATAACCACTGTATTTTCTGTTTTAATCTTAAAAAGTGTTTTATATTTATGTCTAACATTCTATACAGGGTCATACGGGAATATTTTAATTTTATATTTTAGAATTTTGTAATTGTTAAATCACCGCTAGAATTCTTAGATTTCAGTCAAAAACAAATATATATCTAAAAGTAATATTTAAAATGTGGGTAAATTTGTATGAATCCAGAGATATTATGACGTTTAAAATTAGATTTTGTTATTTACATTTTCATGACCAGGGCGTTGTTTCATAAAAGTTACGGACATTACATTTCTTTGTACAAACCCCATTCTTTTTTGTAAATCTCAGTTTTTTTTATGATAATTTTAAAGATCCTAATGTTAAACCATACACTGGGTTGATTTTACAAAAAGTACCGTACTTCGTGTTTAATATAGTACACCTGAACATCTTTTAGCCACCATCTTTTAAAAAACGAGCGCTTTGACCAATAAAACATTAGCGCGGCAAAATTTCTGCTGGCAAAAACATGAATAATGTCGCTCACAAAAAAAGAATGGACTTTTACAAAGAAATTGAATGTTCCTAACTTTTATAAAATAGCGCCCAGGAATCTGTCACTTTTATCCCCTCAGATCAATAGTAAATACATGAATATTATCAGCATATATATATATATATATATATATATATATATATATATATATATATATATATATATATATATATATATATATATAACAGGAAGGGATCCACTCATTTAATACGCGGTTTCTAATAAGGGATGAGGCGCTATTGATTGGTCATATTAAGTGTGTTGCGGTGCAAAACGGCGCCCCCTGATGCACTGCCGCGTTAAAAAACAGGAATAACTTTTAACCAAACAGACTTATAAACATGAAAGTTGGTAGACATTAATCGATGATGGTCTATCAATTGGTGATATTATTTTTGCTTTTGCGTAAAACGCCGCCATATTTGATATAACTTTGGATTAAATAGACTAATAAACATGAAATTTGGTAGACATACTAAATCAATAATGGGATATGACTTGGTAGTAATAGTTTTACTGTGGTGTAAAGCATTATAACAGAACAAATTATACATTTTAGATTAAATTAACTAATAACAAGAAATTTGGTAGATATGTGTTATCTATGTTGTAGGGATGCATTGAGCTGCTCACAAATGCTCAATACCAATTGGTACTCACATATATTTAATTGTGAGTACTAAGCTCAAGCTCAAGCTTACAATAAATCTCAGGCTCAAGCTCAAGCTCACAATTAGCCCAGGCTAATTAATTAGCTTAATTGTGAGCTTGACAATAAAATTTAAAAAAAATATATTATATTTTAGCAAAAGATGTTTAAATCCTAAATAAGAAGCCTTATTATAATATACGATTCTAACAACATTATTTCAGTTCATTTAAATGACATTTTTATTTTAAAGTCATATTCTTCTGTTAATTCACGCCAGTTATAATAAAGAGTATGTTTTAATTTAATAATGGAACAATTCAATTTACCTAAATTCACGTAAATAAATATCTATTTAAATTCACGCGAATTAATGAAAAATAGGTCATTATGATGACATAACTCAGAGAAATGTGTCATTTTTAAAACTATTCAAAAGGAATTTTATTCAATGGCTTATATGGACGCCATTCTTTATACAGGACTTAAAGATTTTTTGATAAATTGCATAATGTTTTACCCATGGTTTTATATTTTGGTTTTGCACTTTGATTTAAAAAATCTAAATTTTCTATAAAAAGAATGTGTGTTAGAATAAACTCTTAAAAATGCAGTAAAAAGTGTTTCTCTTCGATTTCGACTATTTTTTAACGAAACCTTATTCTGCGTTCCAAACCTTGTAACAGTTTTTTTAACTTTAGACCATTTAAAAAAGGTCAAAATAGGGATTTTTTATCATTTTATCTTGGAACAATGCCTTCTTTACTGCAAAACGTTTTGTTATTAAAACATAAAAAAACAGGCGTCATGTTGTTAACTTTATTTTTACATCCTGATTTATTTTGATTTTATCAAATGATTTCCCTAAATATTAGTGTTTTCTTCAAAAAAACCCTGAGATTGTTACCCCAATGTTTGTGAAGCATGGAAAGCGAAAAACCGTTCAATAAACAGTACAGGTATTTTATAAAAGCATATTTTTTGCGTTTTTGTGTTATAGACTCTATTGAAATAAACATTTTAAGATTTTAAAATTGACACTTTTCCATTTAAATAAAAATTTTCATAAAAGACTTAAATTCAGCATTTTTTCTTATGCCAAAAATTTGCCGACCGTTTTAAGGTAAAAGTCGCAGGTTTTTTTCACTAAAACACTAATATCTTGACAAAGACTTTATAAAAATTTTCAATTAAGGTTTCAAAATGAACATAAAAATACGTTGGTTTTTAATATATTTTTGCACTAAAATTTGCTTGGTAAAAAAACGCCCTATAAAAAGCTTTATTTTTGGCTTTGTTAAATATTTCGACGAAAAATTGTTACAAGATTTCGGAGCACAAGGTAATATTTTTACAATTGTTCAAAAGGGTCCATTCCATAAAAGAATTACATTGATGTGTGAAAATATTTGCTTTTTAGTTTTTACACACTTCCTACAAAAATTGGTGGCTTCGTTCGCGAGATATAATAACTTGAGAGAACATAATGTCACAATTTAAATACCTATAACGCAGGATAATATAACTTTTTTGTTACTGAACCGATTAAATTAAAATTTTTAAATGTTGTCGAATTGGTCGAGGTAGATTAAAGGTTTTGTATTAAGAGTAGTTTATTCAAGGCGTTATAGGAATTTGATATGTGACAATGCTCCTTTAATGTTTATTCTATATTCAATATAATTTTTTATGCAAAAAGCTAAAAAAATGTTTTTATAATATACTTAATTTCACCCTGGGAAGTTTAAATAATAAAAATTCATAATCACAACAATTTTGTTTCATGTGACATGCTGAGATGCTATTAAAAATACATAAAAACGCTAATTATATAAATATCATTAGAACAAGTATTTATTCAATTTTTTTATTCTATTGCTATTCAAATTTTTTTCTTAGATAATAATGGTGATTTTTCTATTTTTAAGCATATTTTTATATACAAAAATTATTTTAAATTCCTTTAAACATTTACCCTAAATTTAATTTGATTAAACTAAATTGACAATAAATATTAAAAATGTCAGTCTTCAATATTACATTTTTTACAAACACTTTTTATATCTAAATTTAATTATACAAAAGGTATATGGCTTTTAAAGTGTTAGTATTAAGAGATTTTTGTTTTTTAAATAAGTAGGGTAACTGTCTTAATTTCGGCCACTTTTTTTAATTTTTTGAATAAGTTTTTTCTGGCTTTTTCAATCAAGCCAAAATTTGGCCTAAAAATCAAACTGTAGCTATATTTGTTATTCCAGTGCAAAATTTAAATATTTCTGTTACACTTAAAAATCAGTGTAGGTATAAACTTTTTTTTAAAGTGGTCGAAGTTAAGGCGCGTGCCATTTATTTCGGCCACCTACACAAAATTGGCCATAACTATTGCTTAAACGAACAATAAAAACTTCTAAAGGTTGCAAATTTACCCTTAGGTATTGTTCTTGGTACGTATAAGTTAATTTTTTCCGTTTGCATACTTTAATAGTTATTAGCAAGACTTTAAATAATTATGTTAAAACCTTAAAAAAACAAGTTTTAATAACCTCTGTTTTTTGTTGAAAATTTTTTGGTGAAAAAAACTATTTCAATATAAAATGGCTTTTGTTACAGCCAACCAACTTTAAAGAAAGCATGGTAAAAATTTTATTCCATTCCATTAAGTTTTTTTATATGTTTAACCAAAAAACAGCAAAAAAACAAAATCCGCCTTAATTTTGGCCACCTTTTAGGTTTTAAAAAAACCAAAAACAAACGCCTAAAACACAAAAAAAACGATTAGATAAACAAAAATTGTCAACTTAAAGAATAAACAAGACGTTACAAAAGTTAAGCAGGGGTATAATTCCACACCAACTCTTGCCTATCCTTAATGTTTCATATCTGACTGCATTCCTCCGCCAAGAAAATAACCTGAGTTTTTTTACTGCATTTCAATAATCTTTGAGAAATCCCTATATCGGTTTATTGATAGTTCAAACCTGACCAATCGGGGGTTGTATTACTCCAGCTCGCACAGATGTTTACTACGTAATTCTTATGAATGCATTCTTCCGCCAAAGGAAATAACCTGACATTTTTACTGTGTTTTAATTTACTTTCACAACTTTTTGAAGCATTGGTACTCTATATCGTGGTAAGTGGTGTGTTAGGTGGGAAACCCCATTGACATTGATATTTATTATATTTACCATATGAATCATTCCTCTGCCAAGAAAATAACCTGACTTTTTTAATGTGTTTCTATATTATTTTTGAGAAATTCCTTCCGGGCTATTCATAATTTAATATAAACTAGTAAATTATTTGTTACGTAACCCCACTCGTACAAATGATGGTGCAAATCGTGTTAAGCAGGTTCTTTTATGTGAATTTTAAGGTGGCCGAAATTAATGGAATCTTAAAATGTGCATTTAGTTAAACGCATTGCAAAGTGATTTTGAAGTAAATATCAAAACATGAAAATTAACAATTTTGAGCTTTAAATAGAAGTTATTTTAAAGTTATATAGTGCTTCGTTCTAAATTTGATGCAGTTTAAACACAAATCAAAAATCAAAAAATCAAAAAATTCCTATTTTGTATGAAAATGTTGATAATGCAGAATAACTTAAATAAAAAACTTTTGCAAAAACACTTTATTCAACATTCAACCAGTTACTTTTGTGTTAGTTCATTTGTGTTTTAAAAAAAAGCCAATTTTCTAACATCTTAAATTGGTTACCGAAATTAAGGCGTGGCCGAAATTACGTCAGTTACCCTATAGCTCTTTTCGCTAAAAAAATGCAATAAAACTTGATAAATCTATAAAATCAAGAAAAACATCATGTTGTAGTTTGACTTATTCAATAAAACATTTTTAGTTGAAATATGACTGTTTATATCCACTGTCATTTTTACACGCCATAAGGCTTTACATTTATTTTTTAATTAAAAACCCTAATTTTATCTGAAATTCATATGCTAGTTAAATCAAGTGTTTTGCGGTATGTGTTCTGGGTTGTCTTGGTGTTTTACAGTTTTAAATTTAAAATTTTCTCCCGGGGGTGGGGGGGTTGGTATTCAGCCCCTTTCAAGTCGTCCTGTAAGGACCCGTTGCTGCTGTTCTACCCTTTGACCTCATTTGAGGGCTCTATCTACCCATAGCCCCCATTTTTGCGAACTAGGGTCATTACCTTCTCTGCTTACGACATACAATCCTTCTAAAATCTATGCTATATGTAAGTATATTTTAAACATTCGCCAGGCTCACAAATGCTCAATACCAATTGGTACTCACATATATTTAATTGTGAGTACTCAGGCTCAAGCTCACAATTAATTTAATTGCGAGTACTAAGTAATGCTCAGCTCACAATTAAAATCTGGTGCACAATACATCCCTACTATGATGGGCATCAAATGGTAATATTAGTTTTGTTGTGGTGTAAAGCGCCGCCACGTGTATAATGTGCTGCCATGTATCCAATATGCCGCCATCCACCTAATGCGCAACGGTGAGAAAAAATAGCTATAACTTTAAGTTAAACAGATTAAAATTCATAAAATTTTGTAAACGTATGTAATTATGATGAGGTATTTATTGGGGATATTAAATTTTTTGTGGCGTGAAGCGCCGCTACCTATCTAATCCGCCCTCGAGTATCCAATGTGCCATAATGTAGCTAATATGTCGCAGCATGAAAAACTTTGCTATAAATTTATATTAAATAGACTAATTTTCATAGAATTTTATAGGCATATGTAATTAATTATGGGCTATTTATTGGGCATATTAGTTTTGTTGTGGCGTAAAGCACCGCTACGTAATGCACCGCTGCATAAATATATCAGCTATACCTTTAGTTAAAATCGAATAATATACACGATATTCAGTAAACCTATGTAATCTATGATAGGCTATCTATGGGGGATATTAGTTGTTGTATTACTACCAAGTAGCTAATAGGCCGCTGCATGAAAAAAATTATATAGTGGTTTTTCCAATCTAAAGTTATATCGAATTCCTTAAGTTTCTTTCCTTTAAAATTGAGTTTTTTTCTGGCTATAATATGCAAATTTTTATCTTGATGCAGCGTAAATATTCTAATAGTACTGGTCCTTTGAATTTTTTTGCTAGATAAGTATAGTCTATGCAAAAATGTTGCGGACTGGTGACAAAACTCGAACTTTGAAAGGTTACATCTACAAAACGGAGGATAAAATATGTACAGGGCATATATCGGAGCATAGTTCAGTCTTTTGCAAAGGTTAGAAAAAATATGTTTTAATATGTCGTCATCGCCACGCCCAATGAAGTAAAAAAAACCTGGTCACAAAATAACAAAGCTTTTTATAACTACATAAAAAATGCCGCTGGGTATGCTTGTTTAAACAGAATTTTCCCAGTTTTTTTCTGTATGAAATCAGCGCGCGGTTTTTGTGATTTTTCGCGAAATTTAATACATTGGGAGCGAGATAGCTTTTGTTTTGCTCTGTGTTGTAAAAAGTTGTTTTACTTTTACTTAAAATAATAAAAGTAACGGCTTTTGTTTTACTTTTACTCTTACTTTTACTCGACTTTTGAAATATCAATTACTTTTACCTTTACCCTTACTCGACTTTTGAAATTTTAAATACTTTTACTTTTACTCTTACCATTTTTACTCGTACTTTTTTTAGATTTTCCACTTCAAATATTTAAAGGTAAACCCAACGTTGCCGCAACAGTTGTTCGTTGGAATAAAAAATGCCTCCCATTAAATAACCCTTCAAATCACTAGAATCTGACGTCCCTTTATCAGCCAATTAGATTCTATTTTAATACCATTTGTTTTTGTTTGATAAAGTGACGTCAGATTCTCGTGATTTGAGTATTTACTTAATGGAGGGCATTTTTTAATCCAACGAACAACTGTTGCAGCCACGGTGGGTTTACCTTTAATTTAAGTTAAATTTAGTAATTTCAATGGTTATATTCCTATTTGTGGATGTTGTAAAGTGAATGGCAGGAGATAATTTTTCAAGCCGCTAACGCGCTAAAACCATTTTTTTAACTAAAAATACTTATTAAAATAATAATTTATACATAAAATTAGCAAAAAACTTTAGAACGGAGCTCTGGAGCTTCGAAAACCGGTGTTTGCCTCGTTTCAAAATTACTTTTATTACACTTTTACTCTTACTTTTACTTAAGTCTTATAGTCTTATACTTTCACTTTTACTTTATTTAAATAAAATTTTGGTCATTACTTTTACTTTACTTAAATTAAAAAACCACAAATTACTTTTACTTTTATTTTACTTAAATCTGAATTTTTAAACCTATTTTTACTTTTGCTTAAAATAATCCGAAATCAATACTTTTTACAACTTTATCGTGTACGGTTTTGATCATAAATAAATTTGCACTGTTTTTTATCCCTTACTTTTGACCTAAAATTTTTTTGGGGGATAGACCCCTGGAGAATAGGGGTAAGGGGCAACCACAAACGCCTAAAATTTTTTCCAAAAACTTTAGAAATGTAAAACTTATGACGCCTTTGTTATATTGTTTGTGTAAAAAATCCTAATGTTAAGGTTACAATTAGCTGTCAAAATGACGAATTTAAAATTTGGAAGTATTTTAAGCCTGTATGCTGGCAGCAGCAAACCACTAAATATAAAGAAGTAATTTGTGGTTTTTTAATTTAAGTAAAGTAAAAGTAATGACCAAAATTTTATTTAAATAAAGTAAAAGTGAAAGTATAAGACTATAAGACTTAATAAAAAGTAAGAAATGTAATAAAAGTAATTTTGAAACGAGGCAAACACCGGTTTTTGAAAACTCCAGAGCTCCGTTCTAAAGTTTTTTGCTAATTTTATGTATAAATTATTATTTTAATAAGTATTTTTAGTTAAAAAAATGGTTCTAGCGCGTTAGCGGCTTAAAAAATTATCTCTGGCCATTTTATTTTAAAACATCCACAAATAGGAATATAACCATTGAAATTACTTAAATTTAACTTAAATTAAATGAAAATCTAATGTGGCTGCAACAGTTGTTTGTTTATATTAAAAAACTACCTTTTATTAAGTAAATACTCAATGATGGTGAGAATCTGACGTCACTTTATCAAACAAAAACAAATGGTATTAAAATAGAATCTAATTGGCTGATAAAGGTACGTCAGATTCTAGTGATTTGAAGGGTTATTTAATGGGAGGCATTTTTTATTCCAACGAACAACTGTTGCGGCAACGTTGGGTTTACCTTTAAATATTTGAAGTGGAAAATCTAAAAAAAGTACGAAGTAAAAAATGGTAAGAGTAAAAGTAAAAAGTATTTAAAATTTCAAAAGTCGAGTAAGGGTAAAGGTAAAAGAAACTGATATTTCAAAAGTCGAGAAAAAGTAAGAGTAAAAGTAAAAAAACAAAAGCCGTTACTTTTATTATTTTAAGTAAAAGTAAAACAACTTTTTACAACACAGAGCAAAACAAAAAGCTATCTCGCTCCCAATGTATTAAATTTCGCGAAAAATCACAAAAACCGCGCGCTGATTTCATACAGAAAAAAACTCGGAAAATCCTGTTCAAACAAGCATACCCAGCGGCATTTTTTATGTAGTTATAAAAAGCTTTGTTATTTTGTGACCAGGTTTTTTTTACTTCATTGGGCGTGGCGATGACGACATATTAAAACATAATTTTTTCTAACCTTTGCAAAAGACTGAACTGATGTCGCCAAGATACGCCCTGTACATATTTTATCCTCCGTTTTGTAGATGTAACCTTTAAAAATTCACGTTTTGTCACCAGTCCGCAACATTTTTGCATAGACTATACTTATCTAGCAAAAAAATTCAAAGGACCAGTACTATTAGAAAATTTATACGCTGCATCAAGATAAAAATTTGCATATTATAGCCAGAAAAAAACTCAATTTTAAAGGAAAGAAACTTAAGGAATTCGATATAACTTTAGATTGGAAAAACCACTATATAATTTTTTTCATGCAGCGGCCTATTAGCTACTTGGTAGTAATACAACAACTAATATCCCCCATAGATAGCCTATCATAGATTACATAGGTTTACTGAATATTGTGTATATTATTCGATTTTAACTAAAGGAATAGCCAATATATTTATGCAGCGGTGCATTACGTAGCGGTGCTTTACGCCACAACAAAACTAATATGCCCAATAAATAGCCCATAATTAATTACATATGCCTATAAAATTCTATGAAAATTAGTCTATTTAATAGAAAAAAATCAGCAAAGTTTTTCATGCTGCGACATATTAGCTACATTATGGCACATTGGATACTCGAGGGCGGATTAGATAGGTAGCGGCGCTTTATGCTACAAAAAATTCCAGATCCCCGACAAATACCTCTTAATAATTACATACGTTCACAAAATTTTATGAATTTTAATCTGTTTAACTTAAAATTATAGGTATTTTCTCTTACTGTTGCGCATTAGGTGGATGGCGGCATATTGGATACATGGCAGCACATTATACACATGGCGGCGCTTTACACCAAAATAAAGCTAATATTACCATTTGATGCCCATCATAGTAGGGATGTATTGTGCACCAGATTTTAATTGTGAGCTGAGCATTACTTAGTACTCGCAATTAAATTAATTGTGCGCTTTAGACGGAGTACTCACAATTAAATATATGTGAGTACCAATTGGTATTGAGCATTTGTGAGCCTGGCGAA
>JASAMX010016099.1:0-22139 GCA_030248175.1 Microlaimidae sp. YZB2_3
TGGTTGGGTGTTAAATTGTAGTTGTAAATAGTTAAAAGACAACGTTGAAATGTGTAGGAGTCATAGCACTGCACCTAAGCTCTATTAGAAGTTTTAAAAAGTGCCGAAATTAAATGCACTTTTTTTTCCCAAATTTTGCTCATTTTGATACCATTTGGCATATAAGCTGTAACTTTTTGCCAATTACACGTTGAACAACAAGTAAAAGCTTAAATTAAAGAAAACTGTCTGGAGATAATGGTAAATTTTTAAATTTTTGAAAGTGATAATTTTTTGACTGAGAAACAATCGATTGTTTGTAAAGTGCCGAAATTAAATGCATACATTTAATTTCGGCAATTTAACATTTTTTAAAAACTGATTTAGTTAAGTAAAAAAAACAACTTTCGTACAGTGAATTTTTTATGACGCAACGCAGTATCGTAAAAGCTTTAATATGAGCTATCAAACATGAAAATCAGGCCATACAGTGAAAAGTTACATTGGAAAAACGAAAAAGTGCCGAAATGAAATGCACTACCCTATTCTTCATAATTTTTCTGCGCGTCGGGTGGCCTTCGCGACCGCTCTGTCGCTTCTACAGTGCCGTTAACTTTAGACTTTTAGCTATCAGTTGCAACTAAAAAAAGATGTTCATTTATAACGACATCACTACAACCACTTTTCTGAAAAAACCCTGGGTCTTGTGACGACCCGAAGTGGAAGCGAAAATAACCAGGCGCTGAAAAATTTAGACAGCCAAATTTATTAAAAAATTTGGCAGATACAGAAATTGAACCCGTAACACCGATTTTTTAGTACGGGGCAAAATTAAAATCATGTTTTGGATATGTTTATCCCATCCTTGACGGATTAAATTTCTAGACATTAAGTTTGTGCGAACGCAAAACTACCAATAGTTATTTTGCTTTGCGGCAATTTCTGATTCAAAATTAATTGCTCGCAACAGCGGAAGAAAACTTTTATATACTGAAAACCAACGACAGATCACTCAAAAGTTAACTTAAATTAATTTGAGTAAAATCTAAATAATTTCAATGCGTAGACTTCTTACCGGTTTACGTAAATCTAAAATGAGTGGCAAAAGAAAGTTTTCTAAGCCGCTAACACGATAAACACAAGTTATATAGACCAAAACATTTATTAAAGTGAAAATTTATATATAAAAATGGACAAAACATTTCCAAACGAAAAGCTCTGGAAACCAGTGTTTTGTTCTGCTAAATTAGTGTTTTATGGATCTACCTAGCATAACAAAATTTGGTCGGCGGTCCACCACGAAACAAAGTTATTTTTTTGAAATTAGAAATACTACAAATAATAAAACATCTATTTGGGAAAATTAAGCGCGCTTTTTGTATTAAATTAAAGCATTTACAAAATGTTGTTTTCGGTTAACCGAAATACATTTACAATGAGAAAACTTATGGTTGAATTATATCTGGCTGACGCTGAAAATTAGAATGCAGACATAAGGGGACCATTTAAAATTGTGCGGTAATGACGTTTGTTTTTTTAAACAAATAAGAACGCAGAATTTTTTTTTAATTCCACATTTTTACAAAATATACTGGAATTAACTATCTTTAGCCCTTTAACAATTTGCATTTGATTATTAAATTAAGTAAATTGATAAATAATTATTAAATTACGGGTTTTGATCTTTATTATTAAACCGATTTCGTTAAAAATTTTGAATGGTTTTGTTATTAAATAGTCGATTCAATACTGCAATTTTCGCGGTCAGCTAGATTTTATTTGTCTATAGTTACGCTTAAAATAGCTCTGAATAATGGTCAGAAGTTAATAAAAGTATTCGAAATTGTTTTAATATTGTTGTTTAATCTACAGGTTTTCCAAAATTTGATAAGAATCATTGATTTCGTAACGAATTTTGATTTCGTGGCGGGACCGCGGACCCAAAATTTTGTAATGCTTGGTTGGTAGGTCCACACTTTTAATCTTTACTTTTACTTAAAACATAGGTCTTACTTTTACTTAAAGGTGCGGTGCGGAGTCAAACTTTTGTCTTCGATTTTGATAATTTTTTTGTGAAATCCTTACCCCAGCCCCAAATAGCCTACAAAACTTTTTCAACAAAATATCTCGAGTAATTCAGGAGTTATGACCCCCTGAAAATGGCGTTTTTCGACAATTCTCTGCGTGAAAAATTGCTCAATTAGTATAACGATTTTGGTTAAAAATTATGCATTTTAAAAGAAAGCGGCTCACTTTCTACTTTAATTGATACTTTGATAGGGTTAAGATTTGTAGATTTGTGCAGTATTTGTCGAGATATTGCGTTTCTCGTACAATAAACACTCGATTTTTTCGCTAAAAACACGAAGTGAAAGAAAGAAAGGTTGGGCAAACTTCACAAAATCACTGCCTTCTTTTCGTGTTTTTAACGAAAAAACGCGGTTTTTTGTACAGGAAATGCAATATTTCGACAAATACTGCACCAATCTTAACGATCAAGGTATCAAATCAGAGCAAACAACAGCCGCTTTCTTTAAGTGCATAATTTGTAACGTAAATCGTAATTGAGCAATTCGTCACTTGGGATCGACCGGGGCAGGATTTTTGCTGATGCCGGGACCGGCGGGTAGAAAAATTTGGATTTGCCGGGCCGGGGCTGGGGCCGGGGTAGAAAATTTTTCCCCGGCCGGAGCCGGGGCAGGTGAAAAATTTAGCAGAATTTGTAATTTTGGTTATTTTTTCAAAAAAAAATCAAAGTTTTTACAGTTAATTATTTGGTTTAGTTAACTAATAGTCACATTTTAGAATATAAACACTCTGTGAGTAAAAAACTTATTTTTTACTACACAAAAGTTTTTTTCTAAGCAGAACAAAATTTTTATTTTGATAGTTCGATTTTTTACACCTAAATAATTATTTTATTTACATAATATATACATTTTTACATATAATTTAGCAGTATATTCTTGTTTAAAGCAATATTATACTTAATCGCAAACAATTTATGTTACTGTGCTTTTAAAAAATTCTTTACAAATAGAGGAAACCATTTATGTTACTTTTAAAGAATGATTTACAAATAGAGGAGGAGTGAAAGTACTTTTATACAGGGAGTATGTTTCGATCAGTAAAGTAAAACGTGGTAAAGAAACTAAAATCAAAACTGGGTACAATCAACAAAACTATTTTACAATATTTAAATATTTTAAATTTAATATGTTCGTACCTAATTGGCGAAATTTAACCGTAAAAGTTAAAAATATTAGTCTTGAATGTTATTTTGAAGAAGCACTTTATTCGAATTTCATTTACACACCGCTCTTCAACATATTTTAGTTTAAACATATAATAAAGGTTAAAACGCACCTTTTTATTTTAAAATATAAAAGCATTTTTAAAGTTTTGATGTCACTTTTTGTAAATTGAAAAACACTCTTTTTTAAGTTGTAAAAAGTAAAATATTATATTGCGAGTACATGAGAGTGAGACTACTAAAAGTAAACCCAACGTGGCTGCAACAGTTGTTCGTTGGATTAAAAAATGCCCCCTATTAATTAACCCCTTAAATCATAAGAATCTGACGTCACTTTATCAAACAGAAAACTCGGCATTAAATCGACTCTCATTGGCTGATAAAGTGACGTTAAATTCTCGTGATTTGAATGGTTACTTAATGGGGGCATTTTTTAATCCAACGAACAACTGTTGCAGCCACGTTGGGTTTACCTTTAGTTTCCTAGCTGTTTAAAGTTGATTGTTTTAATGATTCTAATCAAATTATTTAATTTTAGCCAAAAATTATAAAATTAACGTCACGTAAACTTTTTCAATGTAATTATTTTCGTGATTTTGCATTACTTTTTTATAAATTTCTCAAAAATTTATCAAAAACATAATATAACCCAAGAAAAACTTTTTGATTATACACTAAGTTTTTTGAATAAAAATTGTGCAAGAAAAAAAACCAACATTTCCTGGGGCGGGTCCACTAAACGGCGTGCTGACTAAAAATAATTGAATTCTATCAGGGTGAAAATAGATGAGTGGTAAAGTAACCACTTATTTTTTGAGGAAATATCTACGTGCCAGAAAAACACATGACGCAACTAAATAATAATTGGTTACATAACCGCTGAAAACTTTTTTTTTAATTTTTCCCACTCACGGGTTTATTGTTATTTTTTTAATGGCGGAGAGTGGTTAAGGCCTTAATTTCAACCTGGGGCCTGTTTCATAAAAAAATACTGGTCTTCGTAAATTACAAGTCTATCAATAACTTTTTTTATTCTGAAACCATTTTCGTTTCTGAATTTTGAAAATGAAAAAGGATTATATGCCATGCTGCAAACTATTTAAAATTTCATGTACGTAGCTGTTATGTGTTTAAAGTTATTCCAGTTTTAAACTTTGGCCACTTGTAGGTTTTTCAGCAAGTTCTCAACCGAGTAGGGTAAAATTTACTTTATCAATTTCACTTGATTTTTTTACAAGTTTGTAAAAAAACTTGAATACAAGTGAAAATATAAGTGAAAAATACAAGTAAAGAATACAAGTAAAAATACCATTGTAAATTGAATTATTTTTGTTGGTTTGTGGAGGTATATTAAAAAATCTATATATAAAAAAATATAAAAAATCTATATAAAAATTAAATATATTACTAATATTAAATTATATATTAAAAAATCTATATAAAAAAACACATATAAAAACATCTTTTTTATTTGTTTAAAAATTTAAAAGTCAGTAATTTTAAAAACTTGTATTTTTCTCCATTTTACAAACTTGTAAAAAATTTACCAGTATTTTTATGAAACGGGCCCCTGGAAGATTTTAGCTTTAGTTAAGGAGTTTTATGCATATTTGTTTGAAATAAAATTTAATAAAGTGGCCTTAAACCGTAGTTGGAGTTTTGCTAACCCGTAACTAGGGGTTATTGCTTTAATAGTTTTTATATACAACAAATATGTATAAAATTACTAAAATATCAGTTTATGCCAAGTAAACAAAAAGGTCTGTTAGATTTTTCTGAAGAAAAAACCCATAAAATAAAAAATTAACAAGAGCTTTAAACAACGTGCTAAGATAGCACGTAGTCAGCACGTGTTTAGTGGACCCGCCCGCAGAATCTCCTGAGCAAGCAGAGATTTTTTGCAGTCAATACTCCTTGTTTTTCGTGCAGCGATTCGACTGACCCAAAAGTGGAAGAAAAAGTGCAATATGCACTACAAAACACTAACACTGTTAAAAATTGGTGCACCCAAAAATAACAAAAATGGCGGGTTTTCAGTATTAAACTCGCACAAGTGCTAGTTTCAAGCAAAATATTTTATTTTTAGTTAGTATTATTCTTATTCAGCATTATGCGAAAACTTTTTTTCAAATTACATATAAACAGTTCACTATTAACTTTTTTGTTTTAAAAAAATTCACGTTTGGTGTTTTTTGGATGGATACAAAATATTGGGTTCAAAAAAACTGGGACGATTCCGCAGGTTTTTTTTGAATTCTATGAATATATAAGTGTAAATTACAATAGACTTCCAAAATTCTAAAATAAAAACTAAGAGCATCAACTCGTTTTTCTAACGTAAAATAAAATTGACAACAATTTCAAATGTTGACCTAAAAATAAAATACAATAAAAATACCATATTTTAAAAATTATTTATTGAATTTCACAATTTGGAAAAAAATACAATTTTTTAAACGGTGAATTTCGACAAGAGCCGTAAGTTGGAAACTTGGAGCCGAAAATAAAAGTCGCAAAAACGTGTACCTAAGCGTAAGCCGAAACCTAAATTTAAGCTTAAACCATTTTTTTCTGAAGGCTCCAACTTCCCATTTGCTCGTGGGCCTCAACAAGTTCCCAAAAATTTTCAATGGCTCTCAAGTTGCGTGGCTTTTTGTGGCTCTCAAAACCCCGTACCATCCGCAAAAGGGATTCCACGCCGTTGCTGCTGAATACGTCAACTTTATCAACAATCGTTAAGGAGCACGGAGATGTAACACACTTCACCACTGACGCAATATACCTTTTGCAGATTTAAAGGAGCACTGTCACAAATCCAAAATCCTATATCGCTCAAAGCCGGGACTGCTCCTTTAATACTGAAACAATCGAGCTGAACTTTAAAAATGTTGTAGCCTTGTAGTGGAGCACTCCAAATCCCAATTTTGAGTTAGGTAGGTTTTGGCTTTTAAAAGAGCAGTCCGTTTTGGGCGATATAGGAATTTGATTGGCTGACAGTGCTCCTTTAAAGCGGTTTTTGGACGAAAAAAATCCGAACGGGTTAAAAATCAAGTAAAAGTAAGCACCCAGCACGATATTTACTGTAATTAAACTGTGAAATGTGCGGTTTTACAGTAAATTACCGCACTGGATGCCGGCTATAATTTCACATGGTAAATGAAAAGATGAGCGAATTTAACTTACGATGTGTTTATACACTTTACGTAAGTATAAGAAAATATATTCCAAGTTTAAAGTAATATTTATACTTAATTCCCACTAACCATTCTTATTATTTTTTAAAAAATGCTTTACAAATAGAGCAGGAGTTAAAGCATATTCGGGTGAGTATGTTTTGACCAAAAAATCGAAAACATGTTAAAGGAACTAAAATCAAAATTGGAGTGTAAGTTTTTGAAGAAATTGTGCAAGAAAAAAAACGCATCATTTCTGACGCACGCAACTTTCTGCGCACCACTGATTTATTACGCAATGATTAATCTTGCTGTCAATACTCTTTTTGTGTGGTGCCATTTCACGCAAAAGTGGAAGAAAAATTCCCATTTGCGCGGCACAAAAAACACTAACATCGAGTTGAAAATTGCGTTAAAAATTAATTTAAAAAAAAACAGTGCCTACTTGAAAATAGAAGAAACTGGCGGGTTTTCAGATTAAAATTGCACAAATCCGATTTTTTAGCAAATTTTTTGTTTGAAATTTAGGTTTTCACCATTTGTGGATTATATATGCTCACCTCCATCAAAATATGAAATAAAAAAAACCTCAAAGGAGCACTGTCACAAATCAAATTCCTTCTAACGCCCGGCGCGGAACTGCTCCTTTAATACGAACCGATTAAGCCTGAAATTTAAAAATGTTGTAGCCTTGTAGTGGAGCATCTCAACAATACCAAAGTTGAGTTAGGTAGGTGTCGTATCAAAGAAAAAACCCGGTTTGGGCAAATTATAGGAATTTGATTTGTGACACGTGCTCCTTTAAACTAAAATAGCAATTTTTTTGAAAATAAAAGCTCAAAAAAATTTTTTTCTGGAATTTTTATTAAACACCTAGCACTTTTGCTGGAATTCATAAAATTTTGGACGGGTTTTTTTTTTTTTTTTTTAATGATCAGATAACAGAATTAATATCAATACTAAGCATAAGTTTATGCATAGTTTAATTTCTGTTTTAACGTCATTCATTGTGTTTATTTTTCTTTTTCTATTTTTTTTTCTTTTTTTTTTTTTTTTTTTTCATCAAAAAGCTGGGTCCGTAATTTTTCCAAGAAAACTTTGGACGGGTGGTATACCTTTTATACTGTGTTTTTCAGTATTTAATATAGTCTAATTTTCGACATGTGTTAATTGATTTTTTTAACAAACTTTATTTCAAAACCACTTTCTAATTGAAATACAAACAGTTCATACTAATTTTTTGTTTAGAAAATTCAAGTTTTGCTTTTTTTTCTTTTGGGCTGTATAAAAATATCGAACTTGTGCAAAAAAGTGGTATTAGAAGTTTCCGCAGTTTTTTTCTGCCGAATGCGGACCCAGTACGAATATACTCCACCAAAATTTATAAATACCAGTGTAAATTCAGCAATAAATTTAAAAATGCGAAAATAAAAACAATAAAACAACTTAAATTTTGTTTATTTAAAAAAAATGTTTTAACATTACTTAATTTTGAAACAGTTCCAATAACACCTAAAAATAAAAGTAAGTAAGATAATATAATCCAAACAAATGTCCCGTTTGTACAATAAACTTTCATAGGAAAAAGTCACAACGGTTAGAGAGACGGAAAAACCACGAATACTATAGAGACGGAAAAAAAGGGGGATAGGGTCCGCACTTTTTGGGACCAAAGAGCCATGAAAAAGGTCACCTAAGAGCCAAAGGAGAAAAGAAAGAGATGAGGGGAAAGAAATGGCGGGACCTTAGAGCTGGGTACTAAAGAGCCAGAATAGGGGTCTTGAAGAGCCTGAAAGGAAGGCACACAGGGGCCTAAGAGCCAAATCAAGCGACACCTGTACACAAATAACCTTTACATGCGTAATAGACAGAGTAAGAGGGACCAAAAAGCTAAAAAGTAAAAAAATTGTTAGTAGGACAGACTACTTTTATAAAAAAATTAGAAAATTTTTAACCTTGAAATATGTTAGTAATTTTCTTTACAATAGATTATTCTTTTTCATGCCTCGGAATTTAACAAACTTATGGTTGAATTATATCTGGCTGACCTCGCAAATTAATATGAAGACATGAGAGGACCAATTAAAATTGTGTGATTATGACGTAATTTTCGTAAACAAATAAGAACGCAGATTTTTTTCAATTACACTTTTTTCACAAAATATACAGAAAATAACTAACTTTAGTCCTTAAAAAATTTGCATTTTGGTTTTAAAGTAAGTAATTTTATAAAAATACGTGTCTTTATCTTTATTATTAAACCGATTTTGTTTAAAATTTTGAATGGTTTAGTTGTTAAAGCATCGATTCATTCCTGCAATTATCGAGGTCAGCTAGATTTTATTTGCCTATAATTCTAATTAATCATTTTTTCTCTCTGTCTTCGTATGATCCTCAGGAGGTATTTGTTTTTAGACCCGATGGAACAAAATGGGCTATTTAACATTTTAAACTTTGACCAAAGAAGAGTATTAGGAGAAATTTGAGACTTATATTTCTTAATTTCGTCTTCTCGAGTTAACTTATATCGAAGTTAAAGTTAAATTTATTCAATTTACAAATCACTATAACAAAAAAAAATTTTTAAAAAATGTTTTCAGCGAAAACAATAGTATTAGGCCGCGTTCATAACGGTTTATACAACACAAAATAGCCGATAAAGTTTTTTTAATATTCGGAAAACAGATTAAAATATTATAAAATTTATGTAATCAGTATAATACCAGGGATACATAAGACAGTATTTTAAAATCAGCTTCTCGTAAAAGCACTCCCTATTTTGTTTAAACAAAAATGTTAAAAGTAACAATTTCTGGCGGTTGTCGAAGACATTTATTTTCTTTGGTCAATTAAAAGTGTTATCAGTGGATAAAAACATATTATAATGAACATTTTTTATAAGAACACGTCAATTTATTAAACCAAAACTCTAAAAAAAATTTTTTTTTTGCGACCGTTCAAAACATTTATATTGTATATACAAAACTTTGTTATAAATTGGAAATTGTCTGCAAAATAAAATCCATTGGAACCAGAACCGGAATTCCAAATTTTGCCCGGAACATCGGAACTGCCCATCACTACCTCGTGAGCAAAGGTTCTCTAAGGTGATCAGCTACAGAACATGATTTGTAAAAGCTTGAGAGCTTCTTTAAAAATTTTATTTAGAAACTTGAACTAAGCACCTATAGATAATAATTTGTTTGGGTATACTATTTTTTGAAAGATCAACAAATCGGGGTGTTAAAAAATTGCTAAATAAAGTCTCTGTATAAAAGACAGGGAAAAATCGATAAAACTTTAACCGCAAACGCTTTATTCTCAACAAAAGAGGCAACGAGTTTATGGAAATTTTTAAATGGATAGGCTTTTGTTTATTTAGTGATAGATGCGTTAATCACGCCATTTTTGGGGGGTCATAACTCCTGAACCACTGGAGATTTTTTGTAGAAAAAAATTTTGTGTGCTATTCAAAGCAGAGGTAAGATTTTCAAAACAAAAAAATCAAAATTAAAGACTAAAATTTTGACTTGTTACCGCACTTTTAAGCGAAAGAATGATGAAAAGTCGCTTGCATTCAAATTGTCATTTTTAAAAAAAAACTCACATTTAAAAAAAATATCTTAAAAGTTGTTCTATAAAGCCATTTTTTATTATTTTATAATAGAAAATTGGTTTTATGCGCACTACTGTTAAAGACGTTTTTTTGCGCACTACTGTTACTGTGTCGACTTACAAAATGGCGTCATTAACGCATATCACTAATAAACAAAAGCCTATCCATTTAAAAATTTCCATAAACTCGTTGCCTCTTTGTTGAGATAAAGCGTTTGCGGTTAAAGTTTTATCGATTTTTCCTGTCTTTTATACAGAGACTTTATTTAGCAATTTTTAACACCCCGATTTGTTGATGTTTCAAAAATAGTATACCCAAACAAATTATTATCTATAGGTGCTTAGTTCAAGTTTCTAAATAAATTTTTAAAGAAGCTCTCAAGCTTTTACAAATCATGTTCTGTAGCTGATCACCTTAGAGACCTTGCTCACAGAGGTAGTGATGGGCAGTTCCGGATGTTCCGGGCAAAATTTGGAATTTCGGTTCTGGTTCCAATGGATTTTATTTTGCAGACAATTTCCAATTTATAACAAAGTTTTGTATATACAATATAAATGTTTTGAACGGTCGCAAAAAAAATTTTTTTTAGAGTTTTGGTTTAATAAATTGACGTGTTCTTATAAAATGTTCATTATAATATGTTTTTATCCACTGATAACACTTTTAATTGACCAAAGAAAATAAATGTCTTCGACAACCGCAGAATTGTTACTTTTAACATTTTTGTTTAAACAAAATAGGAGTGCTTTTACGAGAAGCTGATTTTAAAATACTGTCTTATGTATCCCTGGTATTATACTGATTACATAAATTTTTGTAATATTTTAATCTGTTTCGAATATTAAAAAAACTTTATCGGCTATTTTGTGTTGTATAAACCCTTATGAACGCGCCTAATACGATTGTTTTCGCTGAAAACATTTTTTAAAAATTTTTTTTGTTATAGTGATTTGTAAATTGAATAAATTTAACTTTAACTTCGAGATAATTTAACTCGAGAAGACGAAATTAAGAAATATAAGTCTCAAATTTCTCCTAATCTCTTCTTTGGTCAAAGTTTAAAATGTTAAATAGCCCATTTTGTTCATCGGTCCTCAAGAAATACCTTGAGGATTATACGAAGACAGAGAGAAAAATTGATTAATTAGAATTATAGGCAAATAAAATCTAGCTGACCGCGAAATTTGCAGTATTGAATTGACTATTTAACAACAAAACCATTCAAAATTTTTAACGAAATCGGTTTAAAAATAAAGATCAAAACTCGTACTTTAATAATTATTCATCAATTTACTTAATTTAAAACCCAAACACAATTTTTTTAGGGGCTAAAGATGTTTAATTCTAGTATATTTTGTAAAAAGGTGGAATTAAAAAAAAATACTGCGCTCTTATTTTTTTTTTTTTTTAAAACGTCATTACCGCACAATTTTAATTGGTCCCCTCATGCCTGCATTCTAATTTTCAGCGTCAGCCAGATATAATTCAACCATAAGTTTGTTAATTCCGAGGCATGAAAAAGAATATTTTATCGCAAATAATTACTAACATATTTCAAGGTTAAAACTTTCTAATTTTTTTATAAAAGTAGTCTGTCTACTAACAATTTTTTTACTTTTTAGCTCTTTGGTCCCTCTTACTCTGTCTATTACGCATGTAAAGGTTATTTGTGAACAGGTCCGCTCTCATTTGGCTCTTAGGTCCCTGTGTGCCTTCCTTTCAGGCTCTTAAGACCCCTATTCTGGCTCTTTAGTACCCAGCTCTAAGGTCCCGCCATTTCTTTCCCCTCATCTCTTTCTTTTCTCCATTGGCTCTTAGGTGACCTTTTTGTGGCTCTTTGGTCCCAAAAAGTGCGGAACTTAGGTCCCTTTTTTTCCGGCTCTATAGTACCCGTGGCTCTTCCGTCTCCAAACCGTTGTGAGTTTTTCTATGAAAGTTTATTGTACAACGGGACATTTGTTTGGATTATATTATATTCTTACTTTTATTTTTAGGTGTTATTGGAACTGTTTCAAAATTAAGTGATGTTAAAACATTTTTTTTAAATAAACAAAATTTAAGTTGATTTCTTGTTTTTATTTTCGCATTTTTAAATTTATTGCTGAAACTACACTGGTATTTATAAATTTTGAGTGGAGTATATTCGGACTGGGTCCGCTAGATTTGGCAGAAAAACCCTGCGGAGTTAATCCACTTTTTTTAGCGAGTTCAATATTTTTATACAGCCCAAAAGAAAAAAGCAAAACTTGAATTTTCTAAACAAAAAATTAGTATGAACTGTTTGTATTTCAATTGGAAAGTGGTTTTGAATAAAGTTTGCTTAAAAAATCAATTAACACATGTCGAAAATTAACTATATTAAATACTGGACACAGTATAAAAGGTATACCACCCGTCCAAAGCTTTCTTGGAAAAATTACGGACCCAGCTTGTTGATGAAAAAAAAAAAAAAAAAAAAATAAAAAAAAATAGAAAAAGAAAAAATAAACACAATGAAATGATGAAAACAGAAATTAAACTATGCATAAACTATGCTTAGTATGATATTAATTCTGTTATCTGATCATTAAAAAAAAAAAAAAAATAAACCCGGTCCAAAATTTTATGAATACCAGTAAAAGTGCTAGGTGTTTAAATAGAAATTCCAGTAAAAAATTTTTTTGAGCTTTTATTTTTAAAAAAATTGCTATTTTAGTTTAAAGGAGCACTGTCACAAATCAAATTCCTATAACGCCCGAACCGGACTGCTCCTTTAATACCAAACCTACCTAACTCAACTTTGGTATTTAGAGTGCTCCACTACAAGGCTACAACATTTTTAAATTTCAGCTTAATCGGTTCAGTATTAAAGGAGCAGTCCGGTTCGGGCGTTATAGGAATTTGATTTGTGACAGTGCTCCTTTAAGGTTTTTTTATTCATATTTTTAATAAAAGTAAGCATATATAATCCACAAATGGTGAAAACCTAATTTTCAAACAAAAAATTTGCTAAAAAATCGGATTTGTGCAATTTTAATACTGAAAACCCGCCAGTTTCTTCTATTTCATAGGCACTGTTTTTTTTTAAATTAATTTTTAACGCAATTTTCAACTCGATGTTAGTGTTTTGCCGCGCAAATGGGAATTTTTCTTCCACTTTTGCGTGAAATGCACCACACAAAAAAAGAGTATTGACAGCAAGATTAATCATTGCGTAAGAAATCAGTGGTGCGCAGAAAGTTGCGTGCGTCAGAAATGATGCGTTTTTTCTTGCACAATTTTATTCAAAAACTTACATCCAATTTTGATTTTAGTTCCTTTAACACGTTTTGATTTTTTAATCAAAACATACTCACCGATAAAAATGCTTTAACTCCTGCTCTATTTGTAAAGCATTTTTTAAAAATAATAAGAATGGTTAGTGGGATTAAGTATAATATTACTTTAAACTTGAATATATTTCTTATACTTACGTAAAGTGTATAAACACATCGTAGTTAAACCGCTCATCTTTTCATTTACCATGTGAGTATAGCCGGCATCCAGTGCGGTAATTACTGTAAAACCGCACATCACAGTTTAATTACAGTAAATATCGTGCTGGGTGCTTACTTTTACTTGATTTTTAACCCGTTGGGATTTTTTTCGTCCAAAAACCGCTTTAAAGGAGCACTGTCACAAATCAAATTCCTATATCGCCCGAAACGGACTGCTCTTTTAATACCAAACCTACCTAACTCAAATTCGGGATTTGGAGTGCTCCACTACAAGGCTACAACATTTTTAAAATTCAGCTCGATTGGTTCAGTATTAAAGGAGCAGTCCGGGTTGGGCGATATAGGATTTTGATTTGTGACAGTGCTCCTTTAAATCTGCAAAAGGTATATTGCGTCAGTGGTGAAGTGTGTTACATCTGCGGCTGTCGACGATTGTTGATGAAGTTGACATTCAGCAGCAATGGCGTGGAATCCCTTTTGCGGATGGTACGGGGTCTTTAGAGCCACAAGCAGGGAACTTAGAGCCATTGGAAATTTTTGGGAACTTGGAGCCACGAGCAATGGGAAGTTGGAGCCTTCAGAAAAAAATGGTTTAAGCTTAAATTTAGGTTTCGCTTACGCTTAGGTACACGTTTTAGCGATTTTTATTTTCGGCTCCAAGTTCCCAACTTACGGCTCTTGTCAACTTTCACCGTTTAAAAAATTGTATTTTTTTCCAAATTGTGTAATTTGATAAATAATTGTTAAAATATGGTATTTTATTGTATTTTATTTTTAGGTGAACATTTGAAATTGTTTTCAAATTTTGTTACGTTAAAAAAATTCAAGTTGATGCCTTAGTTTTTATTTTAGAATTTTGAAGTTTATTGTAATCTACACTATAGTATTCATAGAATTCAAAAAAACCTGCGGAATCAGTCCAGTTTTTTTGAACCCAATATTTTGTATCCACCCAAAAAACACCAAACGTGAATTTTTAAAACAAAAAGTTAATAGTGAACTGTTTATATGTAATTTGAAAAAAGTTTTCGCATAATGCTGAATAAGAATAATACTAACTAAAAATAAAATATTTTGCTTGAAACTCACACTTGTGCGAGCTTAATACTGAAAACCCGCCATTTTGTTATTTTTGGGTGCACCAATTTTTAACAGTGTTAGTGTTTTGTAGTGCATATTGCACTTTTTCTTCCACTTTTGCAAGTCAATGCGCTGCACGAAAAAACAAGTATTGACTGCAAAAAAATCTCTGCTCAAGAAATCTGGGGCGGGTCCACTAAACACGTGCTGACTACGTGCTATCTTAGCACGTTGTTTAAAGCTCTTGTTAATTTTTTATTTCTGGGTTTTTTCTCGAAAAATCTAACAGACCTTTTTGTTTACTTGGCATAAACTGATATTTTAGTAATTTTATACATATTTGTTGTATATAAAAACTATTAAAGCAATAACCCCTAGTTACGGGTTAGCAAAACTCCAACTACGGTTTAAGGCTTTATTAAATTTTATTTCAAACAAATATGCATAAAACTCCTTAACTAAAGCTAAAATCTTCCAGGGGCCCGTTTCATAAAATACTGGTAAATTTTACAAGTTTGTAAAATGGAGAAAAATACAAGTTTTTAAAATTACTGACTTTTAAATTTTTAAACAAATAAAAAAGATGTTTTTATATGTGTTTTTTATATAGATTTTTTAATATATAATTTAATATTAGTAATATATTTAATTTTTATATAGATTTTTTATATTTTTTTATATATAGATTTTTTAATATACCTCCACAAACCAACAAAAAAAATAATTCAAATTTACAATGGTATTTTTACTTGTATTTTTTACTTGTATTTTTCACTTGTATTTTCACTTGTATTCAAGTTTTTTTACAAACTTGTAAAAAAATCAAGTGAAATCGTAAAGTAAATTTTACCCTACTCGGTTGAGAACTTGTGAAAAATTACAAGTGGCCAAAGTTTAAAACTGGAATAACTTTAAACACACAACAGCTACGTACATGAAATTTTAAATAGTTTGCACATGGCATATAATCTTTTTTCATTTCAAAATTCAACGCAAATGGTTCAGAATAAAAAAAGTTATTGATAGACTTGTAATTTACGAAGACCAGTATTTTATGAAACAGGCCCCAGGTTGAAATTAAGGGCGTAACCACTCTCCGCCATAAAAAAATAACAATAAACCCGTGAGTGGGAAAAATTAAAAAAAAAGTTTTCAGCGGTTATGTAACCAATTATTATTTAGTTGCGTCATGTGTTTTTCTGCACGTGATATTTCCTCAAAAAATAAGTGGTTACTTTACCACTCATCTATTTTCACCCTGATAGAATTTATCTTTAGTCAGCACGCGTTTAGTGGACCCGCCCCAGGAAATGTTGCATTTTTTTCTTGCACAATTTTTATTCAAAAACTTAGTGTATAATCAAAAATTTTCTTGGGTTATATTATGTTTTTGATAAATTTTGAGAAATTATAAAAAAGTAATGCAAAATCACGAAAATAATTACATTGAAAAAGTTTACGTGACGTTAATTTTATAATTTTTGGCTAAAATTAAATAATTTGATTAGAATCATTAAAACAATCAACTTTAAACAGCTAGGAAACTAAAGGTAAACCCAACGTGGCTGCAACAGTTGTTCGTTGGATTGAAAAATGCCCCCATAACGTAACCATTCAAATCACGAGAATTTTACGTCACTTTATCAGCTAATGAGAGTCGATTTAATACCGAGTTTTCTGTTTGATAAGGTGACGTCAGATTCTCGTGATTTGAGGGGTTAATTAATAGAGGGCATTTTTTAATCCAACGAACAACTGTTGCAGCCACGTTGGGTTTACTTTTAGTAGTCTCACTCTCATGTACTCGCAATATAATATTTTACTTTTTACAACTTAAAAAAGAGTGTTTTTCAATTTACAAAAAGTGACATCAAAACTTTAAAAATGCTTTTATATTTTAAAATAAAAAGGTGCGTTTTAACCTTTTTTATATGTTTAAACTAAAAATGTTGAAGAGCGGTGTGTAAATGAAATTCGAATAAAAGTGCTTCTTCAAAATAACATTCAAGACTAATATTTTTAACTTTTACGGTTAAATTTCGCCAATTAGGTACGAACATATTAAATTTAAAATATTTAAATATTGTAAAATAGTTTTGTTGATTGTACCCAGTTTTGATTTTAGTTTCTTTACCACGTTTTACTTTACTGATCGAAACATACTCCCTGTATAAAAGTACTTTCACTCCTCCTCTATTTGTAAAGCATTCTTTAAAAGTAACATAAATGGTTTCCTCTATTTGTAAAGAATTTTTTAAAAGCACAGTAACATAAATTGTTTGCGATTAAGTATAATATTGCTTTAAACAAGAATATACTGCTAAATTATATGTAAAAATGTATATATTATGTAAATAAAATAATAATTTAGGTTTCAAAAATCGAACTATCAAAATAAAAATTTTGTTCTGCTTAAAATTTGTGTAATAAAAATTAAGGTTTTTTACTTACACAGTGCTTAAATTCTAAAATGTGACTATTAGTTACCTAAACCAAATAATTAACTGTAAAAACTTTGATTTTTTTTTGAATAAAATACCAAAATTACAAATTCCGCTAAATTTTTCACTTGCCCCGGCCCCGGCCCGGCCGGGGAAAATTTTTCTACCCCGGCCCCAGCCCCGGCCCGACAAATCCAAATTTCTCTACCCCGGTCCCGGCATCAGCAAAAATCCTGCTCCGGTCGATCCCTAGTGACAAATTGCTCAGTTACAAATTATGCACTTAAAGAAAGCGGCTGTTGTTTACTCTGATTTGATACCTTGATCGTTAAGATTGGTGCAGTATTTGTCGAAATATTGCATTTCCTGTACAAAAAACCGCGATTTTTTCGTTAAAAACACCAACAGAAGGCAGTGATTTTGTGAAGTTTGCCCAACCTCTCTTTCTTTCACTTCGTGTTTTTAGCGAAAAAATCGAGTGTTTATTGTACGAGAAACGCAATATCTCGACAAATACTGCACAAATCTACAAATCTTAACGATCAAAGTATCGAATTAAAGTAGAAAGTAGCCGCTTTCTTTTAAATGCATAATTTTTAACCAAAATCGTTATACTAATTGAGCAATGTTTCACGTACAGAATTGTCGAAAAATGTCATTTTTGGGGGGTCATAACTCCTGAACCACTGGAGATATTTTGTTGAAAAAATTTTTGTAGGCTATTGGGGGCAGGGGTAAGGTTTTCACAAAAAATTATCAAAATCAAAGACAAAAAATTTGACTCCGCACCGCACCTTTAAGTAAAAGTAAGACCTATGTTTTAAGTAAAAGTAAAGATTAAAAGTGTGGACCTACCAACCAAGCATTACAAAATTTTGGGTCCGCGGTCCCGCCACGAAATCAAAATTCGTTACGAAATCAATGATTCTTATCAAATTTTGGAAAACCGGAGATTAAACAACAATATTAAAACAATTTCGAGTACTTTTATTAACTTCTGACCATTATTCAGAGCTATTTTAAGCGTAACTATAGACAAATAAAATCTAGCTGACCGCGAAAATTGCAGTATTGAATCGACTATTTAATAACAAAACCATTCAAAATTTTTAACAAAAGTTTAATAATAAAGATCAAAACCCGTAATTTAATAATTATTTATCAATTTACTTAATTTAATAATCAAATGCAAATTGTTAAAGGGCTAAAGATAGTTAATTCCAGTATATTTTGTAAAAAGGTGGAATTAAAAAGATCTGCCTTCTTATTTGTTTAAAAAAACAAACATCATAACCGCACAATATTAATTGGTCCGCTTATGTCTCCATTCTGAATTTCGTGGTCAGTCAGATATAATTCAACCATAAGTTTTCTCATTGTAAATTTATTTCGGTTAACCGAAAACAACATTTTGTAATGCTTTAATTTAATACAAACAGCGCGCTTAATTTTCCCAAATAGATGTTTTATTATTTGTAGTATTTCTAATTTCAAAAAAATAACTTTGTTTCGTGATGGACCGCCGACCAATTTTTGTTATGCTAGGTAGATCCATAAAACATTAATTTAGCAGAAAAAAAACACTGGTTTCCAGAGCTTTTCGTTTCGAAATGTTTTGTCAATTTTTATATATAAATTTTCACTTTAATAAATGTTTTGGTCTAAATAACTTGTGTTTAGCGTGTTAGCGGCTTAGAAAACTTTCTTTTGCCACTCATTTTAGATTTACGTAAACCGGTAAGAAGTCTACGCATTGAAATTATTTAGATTTTACTCAAATTATTTTAAGTTAACTTTTGAGTGATCTGTCGTTGGTTTTCAGTATATAAAAGTTTTCTTCCGTTGTTGCGAGCAATTAATTTTGAATCAGAATTTGTCGCAAAGCAAAATAACTATTGGTAGTTTTGCGTTCGCAAAAACCTAATGTCTAGAAATTTAATCCGTCAAGGATGGGATAAACATATCCAAAACATAATTTTAAATTTGCCCCGTACTAAAAAATCGGTGTTACGGGTTCAATTCCTGTATCGGCCAAATTTTTTAATAAATTTGTTTGTCTAAATTTTTCAGCGCCTGGTTATTTTCGCTTCCACTTCGGGTCGTCACAAGACCCAGGGTTTTTTCAGAAAAGTGGTTGTAGTGATGTCGTTATAAATGAACATCTTTTTTTAGTTGCAACTGATAGCTAAAAGTCTAAAGTTAACGGCACTGTAGAAGCGACAGAGCGGTCGCGAAGGCCACCCGACGCGCAGAAAAATTATGAAGAATAGGGTAGTGCATTTAATTTCGGCACTTTTTTGTTTTTCCAATGTAACTTTTCACTGTATGGCCTGATTTTCATGTTTGATAGCTCAGTTTAAAGCTTTTAAACTGAGCTATCAAACATGAAAAACGATACTGCGTTGCGTCATAAAAAATTCACTGTACGAAAGTTGTTTTTTTACTTAATTAAATCAGTTTTTAAAAAATGGTAAATTGCCGAAATTAAATGTATGCATTTAATTTCGGCACTTTACAAACAATTGATTGTTTCTCAGTCAAAAAATCATCATTTTCAAAAATTTAAAAACCTATCATTATCTCCAGACAGTTTTCTTTAATTTAAGTTTTTACTTGTTGTTCAACGTGTAACTGGCAAAAAGTTACAGCTAAAATGCTAAATGGTATCAAAATGAGGAAAATTTGGGAAAAAAGTGCATTTAATTTCAGCACTTTTTAAAAAGACCCCCTTAATCGAGTTTAGGTGCAGTGCTATGACTCCTACACATTTCAACGTTGTCTTTTAACTATTTACAACTACAATTTAACACCCAACCACTAAGTTCAACCCGTTTTTACCTACAGCAATAGTGTGCCGAAATTACACTATTTTATTTTATAACGATTGCTCACCACAGACGCAACGTAGAAGCACGGGGACTAAAAATTCGGAAAATAGACTAAATTTTACCAGGACAGTTTAATTTTTTAACCAAATTTAATGCGTAATCATGAAATGCACATGTTTTAAAAACGAGTAACAATTTTTTTAAATTATAAATCACACAATTTCACATGAAAATATCATAACATAACCAAAAAGCTCACGACAGTCATCTACATATAATTAGCTCTCATTTGAGCTATCAAACGTCGTATTTCGTCCAGGATTACCAAAGATATAGTCCAAAATCAAAAATGCCCAATTGGGAAAAGTGCCGAAATTAAATGCACTACCCTAACGACGGAAATTCAAATATACAGAAAGGTCTCAAAGAGGATTTTGCATGTAAAAGAAGGTGAGATATAAACTGACGCAAAAAAATCCCTAAACATTTCTGACGAGATACAATTTTTGAACACAAAACATAAAATCAAAATCGTAATTTTAACACGCCATAGAATAATGCTCCATAAAAAAACAATAATATTTAAATTAAAAAATTTATTAATAAAATGTACATCTCCATCCAAATTTACCCCCTCATTGCACCGCTTCAAAATATTTTTTAAATCTAAAATTAAACATGTTTTTTTTAATTTTTAACGATAAAATGTAGGAGTTAAATTGAGAGACGTGTAAGTTTTATCAATGGATTTATGAATTAGTAGTCAGTTTACTTTTACTCTATGTTGTATTCAATTTTTGAATGATAATTGCCCTTTCATATTTATTTTTAAAAAATGGTTTCTCGTAAGAAGTTTTTGGGTATTTTTTAATTTCCGGTCTTATTCGCCTCCTTTTTACTAATATTATTTTACAAAATTCTTTTTTATCTTTTTAAAATATACTTTTTACTTTTTACGAGTCCTTTCTGTACATTTGGATTACCGTCTTAATTTTTCATAAAAAATTTAAAAAAAAAACAATAACAGAAATACAGACTGTATTATTTTCTTTTTTTATTTTAACTTTTTTAAGTATTTGAAAATGGATTTGAAATGAACGGCTAGCATTAATCCAATAACATTCAGTGTTTAAGTAATATCGCATACTGATGGCATTCGAGTTTAAACTACAAACTGATATGAGTATTGTTCAAATTCCTTTGGCCGTTCTTGAGATATAACGTTTTAAAGTTAGTATGTTTAAAAATGATTGATACTTGCGACAATACGTAGTTTCATAATATTGTTTGTCTCCGTTGATTTAGCTATTTTTATTTTAAGTATTTGTTAACTTTCTATAAAAGTTTTTTACGGTTATTTAGGTGCGCGTTTTAAAAACACGCACCTAACTTTTTAAAATTTCTTTTCGAGACACATAACATACATCAACCCTTTGAGATTTTTTCGTCTAAAAAGCGCTGAAAATCAGCGGAAGTTATTCGGCGCCAGTGCTGCATTGTGTTAAATTTCGGGTCGGAAGAGGGCGGACGAGGAGTTTAACACAGAACAGTACTGACGCGGAATGCCTTCTGTGGACATGCAGCGGAGAGAATCCCAAAGGGTTAACATAGTAATTGATTGATTTTGTCTATTTTTGTGGGTTAGTTAAAGGTAATGTGATTTAAGCCTTAAGAGTAAAACCACTTTCTAGCAAACATATTTTCTTGCCATATGCGAAAATCTTGATAAATTCGCTTGGTTTATGCATAGCATAGTGTACTTTTTGTAGTTGGTTTGCTGGTATAAATGATCGATTGATTAGTGCGAAAATACCCCCAATGATGATTTAGTTTATGCTAATACTGGATTCAATCAGAACCCTTTCTTTTAGAGCGCCAAAATCTTCTATATAAATATTAGTGATGTGCTCCGGAGCTCCGGAGCAACCCCGAGCTGCAAAACAACACCCGGAGCTCTGCCCGAATTTTGTACTAATTTCATGAATAATCAAACAGTGATGTTATGTTATTTTGTCAAAATTTTTTGCAATTATTATTTTTTTTCAAAACTGATTTAATACGCTAGAAATAACCTTAAAAATGCAGATAGAGTAATTTTAAATGTATTTCAAGTTTAAATTAGCTTAAAATCGCTCATTTAATGGCCGGAGCTCCGGAGCATGATATTGGTGGGTAGGAACATCACTAATAATTAGAAGTAAATTGCTGTTTCGAAGCGACAACATTTTTATAACTTTTTATTGTTGTTTGTCTGTCAATATTATAATAATTATAAGAATTTATACACAAAATA
>JASAMX010016100.1:0-16201 GCA_030248175.1 Microlaimidae sp. YZB2_3
TACAACTTCTACTACTTTAACAACCAGCAGCACTTCAACAAAAACTACTACATCATCTAGTACCACAAGTACAACTACAACTAGTTCACCTACAACATCATCTACTACTACCACTACCCCTTCCACAACATTTACTAGTAGTACTACATCAACCACTACTACCACATCAACATCCACTATGACTTCTACTACTTCAGCAACCAGCAGCCCTTCAGCAAGTACTTCTACATCATCTAGTACCACTAGTTCAACCACAACTATTTCAACTACAACATCATCTACTAGTAGTAGTACCACATCCACTACAACTTTTACCACTGCAACAACCAGTAGCACTTCAACAAGTATTATTATATCATCTAGCACAACTACAACAAGTTCAGCTACAACATCTACTACTAGTAGTAGTACAACATCAACTACTACTACCACATCTACATCCACTACAACTTCTACTACTTCAACAACCAGCAGCACTTCAACAAAAACTACTACATCATCTAGTACCACAAGTACAACTACAACTAGTTCAACTACAACATCATCTACTACTACTACCACTACCACTTCCACAACATCTACTAGTATTACTACATCAACTACTACTACCACATCAACATCCACTACAACTTCTACTACTTCAACAACCAGCAGCACTTCAACAAAAACTATCACATCATCTAGTACCACTAGTTCAACCACAACTAGTTCAACTGCAACACCATCTACTACTACTACTACTACCACTTCCACAACATATACTAGTAGTACTACAGCAACTACTACTATCATATCTACATCTACTACAGCTTCTACCACCACAACAACAAGTAGCGCTTCAACAAGTACTACTAAATCATCTAGTACTACTAGCACAACTACAACTAGTTTAACCACAACATCAACAAATAGTAGTAGTACTACATCAATGACTTCAACCACATCAACATCCACTACAACTTCTACTACTTCAACAACTAGCAGCACTTCAACAAAAACTACTACATCATCTAGTACTACTAGCACAACTACAACTAGTTCAACCACAACATCAACAACTAGTAGTAGTACTACATCAACTACTTCAACCACATCAACATCCACTACAACTTCTACTACTTCAACAACCAGCAGCACTTCAACAAAAACTACTACATCATCTAGTACCATGAGTACAACTACAACTAGTTCAACTACAACATCATCTACTACTACTACCACTACCACTTCCACAACATCTACTAGTAGTACTACATCAACTACTACTACCACATCAACATCCACTATGACTTCTACTACTTCAGCAACCAGCAGCACTTCAACAAGTACTGCTACATCATCTATTACCACTAGTTCAACCACAACTAGTTCAACTACAACATCAACTACTAGTAGTAGTACTACATCAACTACTACTACCACATCAACATCCACTATGACTTCTACTACTTCAACAACCAGCAGCACTTCAACAAGTACTACTACATCATCTAGTACCACTAGTACAACTACAACTAGTTCAGCTACAACATCATCTACTACTACATCATCAACAACTACTACCACTACAACTTCCACAACATCTACTAGTAGTACTACATCAACTACTACTACCACATCTACATCCACTACAACTTCTACCACCACAACAACCAGTAGCACTTCAACAGGTACTACTACATCATCTAGTACTACTAGCACAACTACAACAAGTTCAACTACAACATCAACTATTAGTAGTAGTACTAGATCAACTACTACTACCACATCTACACCCACTACAACTTCTACTACTTCAACAACCAGCAGCACTTCAACAAAAACTACTACATCATCTAGTACCACGAGTACAACTACAACTAGCTCAACTACAACATCATCTACTACTACATCATCAACAACTACTACCACTACAACTTCCACAACATCTACTAGTAGTACCACATCCACTACAACTTCTACCACCACAACAACCAGTAGCACTTCAACAAGTACTACTACATCATCTAGTACTACTAGCACAACTACAACTAGTTCAACTACAACATCTACTACTAGTAGTAGTACTACATCAACTACTACTACAACATCTACATCCACTACAACTTCTACTACTTCAACAACCAGCAGCACTTCAACAAAAACTATCACATCATCTAGTACCACAAGTACAACTGCAACTAGTTCAACTACAACATCATCTACTACTACTACCACTACCACTTCCACAACATCTACTAGTAGTACTACATCAACTACTACTACCACATCAACATCCACTACAACTTCTACTACTTCAACAACCAGCAGCACTTCAACAAGTACTACTACATCATCTAGTACCACTAGTTCAACCACAACTAGTTCAACTACAACATCAACTACTAGTAGTAGTACTACATCAACTACTACTACCACATCAACATCCACTATGACTTCTACTACTTCAACAACTAGCAGCACTTTAACAAACACTACTAGAATAACTTATACTACTATCACAATTACAACTAGTTTAACCACAACATCAACAACTAGTAGTAGTACTACATCAACTACTTTAACCATATCAACATCCACTACAACTTCTACTACTTCAACAACCAGCAGCACTTCAACAAAAACTATCACATCATCTAGTACCACAAGTACAACTACAACTAGTTTAACTACAACATCATCTACTACTACTACCACTACCACTTCCACAACATCTACTAGTAGTACTACATCAAGTACTACTACCACATCAACATCCACTATGACTTCTACTATTTCAACAACCAGCAGCACTTCAACAAGTACTACTACATTATCTAGTACCACTAGTTCAACCACAACTAGTTCAACTACAACATCAACTACTAGTAGTAGTACTACATTAACTACTACTACCACATTAACATCCACTATGATTTCTACTACTTCAACAACCAGCAGCACTTTAACAAAAACTACTACATCATCTAGTACTACTAGCACAACTACAACTAGTTCAACCACAACATCAATAACTAGTAGTAGTACTACATTAGCTACTTCAACCACATCAAGATCCACTACAAATTCTACTACTTCAAAAACCAGCAGCACTTCAACAAAAACTACCACATCATTTAGTACCACGAGTACAACTATAAGTAGTTCAACTACAAAATCATCTACTACTACTACCACTACCACTTCCACAACATCTACTCGTGTCTCTCCTCCTTCTCCCCCCCCGTGCCTTCCGTCGCTCTCGTCTGTCTCGGCACCTCCTGTTCCTGCACATCACCGAGTAGTACTACATCAACTACTACTATAACATCAACATCCACTATGGCTTCTACTACTTCAACAACCAACAGCTCTTCAACAAGTACTACTACATCATCTAGTACCACTAGTTCAACCACAACTAGTTCAACTACAACATCAACTACTAGTAGTAGTACTACATTAACTACTACTACCACGTCAACATCCACTATGACTTCTACTATTTCAACAACCAGCAGCACTTCAACAAAATCTATTACATCATCTAGTGCCACAAGTACAACTACAACTAGGTCAACTACAACATCATCTACTACTACTACCACTACCACTTCCAACTCTACTAGTAGTATTACATCAACTACTACCACATCAACATCCTCTATGACTTCTACTACTTCAACAACCAGCAGCACTTCAACACAGACTACTACATCATCTAGTACCACTAGTTTTACTACTACTACTACTACTACTACTACAACTACTACTACTACTACTACTACTACTACTACTACTACTACTACTACTACTGTAACTACCACTACTACTACTACTACTACCACCACTACTAGTAATACTACTACTAGTACTACTACTACCACCACTACTACTACTACCACTACTACTACTACCACTACTACTACTACTAGTACTACTACTACTAGTACTACTACTACCACTACTACAACTACTAGTACTACTACTACTACTACTACTACTACTACTACTACTACTACTACTACTACTACTACTACTACTACTACTACTACTACTACTACTACTACTACTACTGCTACTACTACTACTATTTCTACTACTACTACTACTATTTCTACTACTACTACTACTACTATTTCTACTACTACTACTACTACTACTACTACTACTACTACTACTACTACTACTACTACTACTACTACTACTACTAATACTACTACTACTATCACCACTACTACTACTACTACCACTACTACTACTACTACTACCACTACTACTACTACTACTACTACTACTACTACTACTACTACTACTACTACTACTACTACTACTACTACTACTACTACTACTACTACTACTACTACTACTACTACTACTACTACTACTACTACTACTACTACTACTACTACTACTACTACTACTACTACTACTACTACTACTACTACTACTACTACTAAAAATACTACTACTAATAGTACTACTATTACTACTTCTACTACTACTGGCATGTATTCAGGTCTTTTACCAGAATTAAAATTATAAACTATAAACTGCTACAGTAATAGTTATAATAAAGGAAAAAAATATAATAAAGGAAAAATCCAAAGCAAGGAATTCATTAGTGGACTTTTTTCAAAATTGCTCAAATTATTCTAAGAATTAAATTATTTCTTTTAACTAAGCTTCTGCATTTTTTCAAACTTTCAAAGTTAGCAAAAATAAGAAATAAATAAACATATTTCGAAAATAGGATGGGAAATAGGATGTAACGAGTGCCAAAGCGGTTTTTTGTTTTGCAAAAAATTGTCAATAGGGTTAGTAAAAATCAAATATTACGTTTAAATAAGCATACACATTTTGTTTCTAGCACAAAGATTTGCTACAACACCTGTCTTAACTAAAGCCAAAAAAGTGTTGCCAGTCAAGAAAACAGAATGTAATGAGGGCCAATGGGGGTCCTGGGGTCCATGCTCTGTAACCTGCGGAAATGGAACGCAACAACAATGGCGAAAACTCGCAGGAGCAGCATTTAATGACGACCAGTGCAACCTTAAAAATTTGAGAATTAAAAACTGTACAGGAGATTGCGAAGGTATATTTTCTCCCTTTTGACACTAACTTTTTTAAATTTAAAGTAGGGTTAAAACTAAAATTTGTTATTTTGTAGTTTTGTTATTCCAAGCACTTTTCAGATATTCTAGAGTTAATCTATTTGCATGATTGCCCCTTTCTCCATTACAACCACCCTTTGTATTACCGCGGTGAAACCTTTGTTTCTTGGTGTGGTTTCTATGTCTGAATATTGTGGTAAGTAAACTATACCGCTGTAAGCTCTAAGTATGACCAAGAATATATAACACAAGAGAATGTCTGACTGTACACTAAATTTTTGACCAAAATTTTATGAAAAAAGTTGCACTTTTAAATCCGTGTGCGACTTTTCCTGCAAAAATCCTCCATTTTCTGCTAGTTTTCCCGCGCTGCGATTTTTAACACAGTGTTAGTTTTTTCGCAGTAGGGACTGCGACTTCTTTTGCACTCTATGCTGTTTTATTCGCACTGCAATTATTTTCGCACTGCGAGTCTAGCTGCGCAACAAAAAAAATACTGACGCTGGTAGTCATTTTCAATGGAGTAAAACACTTCAAAACTTGTTTTATTTGATTTTAAAATGTTAGAAAGTTAGTTTATTTCATTAAAACTAAAAAAATTTAACATCTTAAGGTAAAAAAACGGCTTTTACTCATTTAAACACAAAATTTTTGCTCCGTTTTGTTTTTTTTGTTGTGCAGGCAGACTCGCAGTGCGAAAATAATCGCAGGGCGAATAAAGCAGCATAGAGTGCAAAAGAAGTCGCAGTTCCTACTGCGAGAAAACCAACACTAGCACTAACACTAAAAATCGCAGCGCGGGAAAACTAGCAGAAAATGGTGGATTTTTGCGAGAAAAGTCGCACACTAATTCGAAAATGCAACTTTTCTCGCAAAATTTTGGTCAAAAATTTAACTTACAGTCAAAAATTTTCTTGTGTTATATATTCTTGGTATGACTAAGGTCATACTTAGGACATTCATGATTTTTTTGCATGATAAGTGCCCAGTGAGCGAGTTAAATGAAATGGTTAAAGCTGTACATTAGCAATTTGCAGATTTTATTTACGGATAAAGCATATTAAGTGCAACCTATGTACAACCTAAATGATACATATGTACTAAAACGTTCAGAGGTAGACACCATCACCGTAAAACGAAGGTTTCACCGCGATAATATGAAGATTTTCAGTTGTAAAAAGGGAAAAGGCAGTCACATGAACGGGTTATATCCTTTTTTTGTGCGAAATTTTTAAATAATAAAAAATAGTGGCCTTAATATAAATTAATTTCTTTTAAACATTTAAAAAACAATGAAATATAGTTCTCAAATTTTAGCTAAAATAATTAGAAATATAAAGTTTAGATTATTAATTAAATAAGTGAAACTGTCAACCCAGTCCATCTTTCATTTTATATCTGGTGCTACAGATAATTTTATTTGTTGCTATTATCGTTAGTTAAACTGCAATAAAAACTTATTAAATATAAGTGGATTTAATCCATATTAGGCCGTAAAAATATATATAGCAGTTTTAGTTTCAATTTGTGAAATTTTAGTTTTAACAAAACTTTAAAGGCAATGTTTTAAAATGACACATCTAAATCCAACTAACAATAATTTTTAATGCTGTAATTTTCCCACGTTCCCTATTATAGTTGGCGCGGTGCAGTGGGTTAAATAGCACTGTGGATGACTGCAATTATAATTTTGAAATAAAAAATAATAATAAAAATAATAATAATAATAAAAAGAAGATAATAATAATAATTATAATAAGATGAACATAAATTACAAAATTTACCAGGTGCTCCAATTATGGCCCAGTGCCGTGAACATCACAGCGTGAACTATGAAGGAATATAAATTTTAGGATATGAGCGTTAAAATAATAATAAGTAGAAAAAGAAAACATGAATTAAAAAAATTTCCCAACGATTTCTTATTATAGTTGGTGCGGTACTGTGGGGCTAAAATCGCAGCGTGGCGTTCCCGCACCACTGATAATTGCTTTTTTTTAAAAAAAATCTTTAAATTAAATTTTTATGAGTAATGCAAGAATTAAAAAAAAAAGTAATTTACTGTTTAACGTGTTTTGCGCGTTTGAAGTAGATGGCGCTTGAAACTGCTGCGATATCAGCCACCAATTAAAAATCCAGGACAGCATTCTGCTGTTATTGTGCAGTTTCTATGAGGGCTGTTCGCTGTCTGCTCTGTAAAATCTTTATTCTTGCCAAAAAGCTGTTGTTGTGCGGTTAGGAGTTTTTATTTTGCTATTTTTCCGTTTATTATTTTGATCAATAAATTGATAACAAGGACCTAAATCAAAAAAGTGGCTCCTAATCGTCTCCTATTGCGTAATTATTTCTTCTTTCTAATGAGCTCATGTTTATTTTTGATCAATCAGTAACAATAGAGAAATAGGTTTAGGGTCGATGGAGCTGAGGGAACTTGGAGCCGAAAATAAAAATCGCCTAAGCAAAGCCTAAAAAAAGGTCCAAAAATTTTCCGACGGCTCCAAGTTTCCTACTTGCGGCTCTAAAGACCTCCTATATTTTCAAAGCATTTAAAAAACAAAATAATAATTTTTTCTTGCTGAAATATAGTGTTGTAAAAAGTTACTTTTAGTTTTACTTAAATTACGGGTGTGCATTGCCGGGAAATTTCATTTTAGCCGCGCCTTAGCTTTAGTACTAAAGGTCAAAAAATCGTTTAGCCTTAGCTTTAGTACTAAGCCCAAAAAAGGCTTAGTACTAAAGCATTTTAGCCTTAGCTTTTGCCAAACAGAAAAATATGGACATGTTCCTAAATTTTAAAAATTATCCCCTTTCTAAGGTAAATCTTAGCATTGCACTGCTAAGTTTACAGTAAAAACTTAACATTAAAAACGTTTTTAATGTTTATTAAATCAGGTTTTAATTTTATATTTAAAAAATATTATTTTTAGGGTTAATTTTACAGTTTTAAAGTTGGTTTTTTTTAACTTTGTTGCAGTTTTAGCTTTAAATTTAAATAGCCATCAAAAATTGTTAACTATCAAGAATATGTTTTCTAATATCCATATCTAACAACAAAACATTTAAAGGTGCGGTAAACCAAGTCAAAATTTTTGTCTTCCAATATGATTATTTTTTGTAAAAATTTTACCCCTTCCCCAATAGCCCACAAATTTTTTTATCTTTGGTGGTTCAGGAAATATGACCCCCAAAATCGCGTTTTTTTTTCAAAATTCTGTACTTGAAAAATTTGTAAATGAGTATAAAATTTTAAGTTATAAAAGTTTTACTGAAAAAAAACGGTTATTTCTACTTTAATTTGATACCTTGGTTGTTAAGATTGGAGCAGTATTTCTCGAAATATTGCTGTTTCCCGTACAAAAAACCCGCGATTTTTTCGCTAAAAATACGAAGTGTAGGCAAAAATGTTAGGCAAACTTGATCAAAACACTGCCGTGGTTTGGTGTTTTTAACGAAAAAATCTTGAGGACGCTGTGTTTGTCTTTTGGACTTTGTTCAAAGGACGTTTTTACATACGTTTATACGCTGGGTTTGTCCTTTGGACTTTGTTCAAAGGACGTTTTTACATACGTTTATACGCTGGGTTTGTCCTTTGGACTTTGTTCAAAGGACGTTTTTACATACGTTTATACGCTGTGTTTGTCTTTTGGATTTTGTCCAAAGGACGTTTTTACATACGTTTATACGCTGTGTTTGTCTTTTGGATTTTGTCCAAAGGACGTTTTTACATACGTTTATACGCTGGGTTTGTCCTTTGGACTTTGTTCAAAGGACGTTTTTACATACGTTTATACGCTGGGTTTGTCCTTTGGACTTTGTTCAAAGGACGTTTTTACATACGTTTATACGCTGGGTTTGTCCTTTGGACTTTGTTCAAAGGACGTTTTTACATACGTTTATACGCTGGGTTTGTCCTTTGGACTTTGTTCAAAGGACGTTTTTACATACGTTTATACGCTGGGTTTGTCCTTTGGACTTTGTTAGAAGGACATTTTAAGTCCTTTTCCCTGCGTTTTGTTTTTTTTCCAAAGGACGTTTTTACATACGTTTATACGCTGGGTTTGTCCTTTGGACTTTGTTCAAAGGACGTTTTTACATACGTTTATACGCTGGGTTTGTCCTTTGGACTTTGTTCAAAGGACGTTTTTACATACGTTTATACGCTGGGTTTGTCCTTTGGACTTTGTTCAAAGGACGTTTTTACATACGTTTATACGCTGTGTTTGTCTTTTGGATTTTGTCCAAAGGACGTTTTTACATACGTTTATACGCTGGGTTTGTCCTTTGGACTTTGTTCAAAGGACGTTTTTACATACGTTTATACGCTGGGTTTGTCCTTTGGACTTTGTTCAAAGGACGTTTTTACATACGTTTATACGCTGGGTTTGTCCTTTGGACTTTGTTCAAAGGACGTTTTTACATACGTTTATACGCTGGGTTTGTCGTGTGGTCTTTGTTCATACGATTTTTTTCACTTCTCTTTTTCGTTCCAAACTTACATACTTATACGCTTTTTCTTTGGATTATTCCAGAAGACATCTCTGATTTAAGGACGTTTTTACATACGTTATACGCTGGTTGTCTTTTGGATTTTATTGCAAAGATTGGCTTTACATACGTTTATAGGACGTTTTTGCGTCAGTTGTCGCTGGGTTTGTCCTTTGGACTTTGTCCAAAGGACGTATTTTTTACATACGTTTATACGCTAACTTATTGCACACTTTTAGAGACTTTATTCCTCGCCACAAATACCACTACGCTTTGAGAAGACTACAACGTTTCTCTTCGATTAAAAAGACACATACATACGCGTCCGACGAGAAGACGTTAGACTTATACGCTGGGTTTGTCCTTTGGATTTTGTTCAAAGGACGTTTTACATACGTTTATACGCTGGTCTTTTGGATTTTGTTCAAAGGACGTTTTTACATACGTTTATACGCTGGGTTTGTCCTTTGGACTTTGTTCAAAGGACGTTTTTACATACGTTTATACGCTGGGTTTGTCCTTTGGACTTTGTTCAAAGGACGTTTTTACATACGTTTATACGCTGGGTTTGTCCTTTGGACTTTGTTCAAAGGACGTTTTTACATACGTTTATACGCTGGGTTTGTCCTTTGGACTTTGTTCAAAGGACGTTTTTACATACGTTTATACGCTGGGTTTGTCCTTTGGACTTTGTTCAAAGGACGTTTTTACATACGTTTATACGCTGGGTTTGTCCTTTGGACTTTGTTCAAAGGACGTTTTTACATACGTTTATACGCTGGGTTTGTCCTTTGGACTTTGTTCAAAGGACGTTTTTACATACGTTTATACGCTGTGTTTGTCTTTTGGATTTTGTCCAAAGGACGTTTTTACATACGTTTATACGCTGGGTTTGTCCTTTGGACTTTGTTCAAAGGACGTTTTTACATACGTTTATACGCTGGGTTTGTCCTTTGGACTTTGTTCAAAGGACGTTTTTACATACGTTTATACGCTGGGTTTGTCCTTTGGACTTTGTCCAAAGGACGTTTTTACATAAGTATGAACCAGTCTTAAAGGCTTTTCTTTTCGAACACGGTGTGTTAATTTAGAACCCCATGAACTTCCGAGGATTATGAGGCATCTGGTTCATTTTTGGAACCCGTGGTCCCCGTGGTCTCTCTGCTCCAAAACGTGTGATAGAGGGAAAAGGACCCGGACTCGTACATGCTCCGGAGCCATTTGCCTTCCTGGTTCAAAAACTGTCGAGCAGGTGAGCGATATTTATATACATATTGTGATTTAGGGTCGATGGAGCCTTGGGAACTCGGAGCTGGAACTTGGAGCCAAAAATAGGGAACTTGGAGCCGTAAGTGGGCAACTTGGAGCCTAAAATAAAAATCGCTAAAACGTTTACCTAAGCCTAAGCGAAACCTAAATCTAACCCCAGCCCAATTTTTTCTTAAAGGCTCCAAGTTCCCATTGCTCGTGGCTCCAAGTTCCCAAAATTTCACATGGCTCCAAGTTCCCTGCTTGTGGCTCTAAAGACCCCGTACCCATATTGTAAAGCTACAGACATATACAATTACGAAGCATAAGGCCCGTATGCAGAAATATGACTGGCTTAGGTCCATTTTTCAAAGGCTTATTTTTCTAAATTGTTTAAAGCTGAAACTGTAAAATTTAGAATATCTGTTCTACGTATTCTATATATTTATGTTATGAAGCGGTTTTTACTATAAATAGCACCGAAATTTGTAAATACACCTTAGAATATTGAGACTCTCTGTATTTCATCTGTGCATACGGGGGGGGGGCGCGTATGTAGGGCGTCTGCTATTTTTAGTAATAGTAATCTTCAGTAATTTTCAGTAATGAGTTCAGATTCTCAGATTTTATCTTTGCAGCTGTTTCATAACCTAAGCTTACGTGTTCCTAAGCCTAAGCAAAACCTAAAAAACAACCTAAGCTTTTGTTAAGCACTTGTTTGATAAAATTTAGCTTGTTTAGGTGTTGCTTAGGCTTAGGAACACGTGGGCTTAAGCTTTAGGAAAAAAGCGTAGGTTGTTTTTTAGGTTTTGCTTAGGCTTAGGAACACGTAAGCTTAGATTAGGAAACAATTTGCGGGGGTTAAATCTCCAGAGATAATTCCTGCTAGCCGCTCAAATTCGTCACTACTGGGAATTACTGAAGATTACATTACTGAGAATAATAAACGCCGTATGTGGAGTTTCGACTAGCGGCTACGGCCAGACCAAGTCAGACTAAAAACTAGGACTTCTAGTCATAGCTGCGACTGGGACGAATGAACCAATGGAGCTTGAAATTAGTTGAAATAAAAAACTAGTCGCCTGTGAGTAGCCTCATAAGCCTGGGGCTGGTCTGGAACTCAGAGTTTAAAACTCCGACACCTATTACTAAACAATAAGTGCATTTAAATAAAAAAAAATCAATCCATACAAGTCTGTGTTTCTGATAAAAGTTATTTTATTTGTAAAATAGAACGTGTTTTTCATGCACAGTGTATAATTAAGTTTTTCTGCCACTGCCGATTTTTTGTACAAACGATATAATTGATTTGTGTTTTGGTTTTTTTTTATATTTTAAGTTTGTTTACCTTTGTACTACTGTCTTTGGACTTTTTTTGAACTATTTTAAACTTTGAACTAGACTTAAACCAGGGGCCTACTTCATAAAGACGTTTGTAAATTTTCATTTTACAAGTTTCCGCCTATTTTTTGTAAATTACATGATAGAGGATATAGAACACGTCAAATATTGATCGGTCAGCGGAAATGAAATGACGTGGCTACGACCAATCAGCGCATAGCGGTGCGCGCAGATGCTCCCCCTAGACTACATGTCGAAAAAACCTTTATCGTGTATTTTACAAAAAATAGGCGGAGAATTGTAAAATGAGAATTTACAAAGGGTTTTATGAAACAGGCCCCAGGCTTAAAAACTTGTCCTCTGGACTTTGTCCTTTGAACACTTTGGAAAAAGTATGAACTATGTTTAAAACGCAAAATGCCAATAGAAGCTGTTCAGCGAACAATGCTTGACGTTACGCGTTATAGTTTAGCGTTCTAGGCGCGTTTTTTAGTCTTATACTAATCAGAAAGGTATTAAAAATTTTAAAAAAATATATGTTTTATGCTCCCGCCTAACTTATTTTATTTTTGACGAAAATCATTCAAGCGATAAATTTACGATAACAATCAAAGCAATCAATGAATTTTAATAAAACATTATTAGTTGTTTTTGCTTTAATTAATATTAGATTCTCAGTTTTGTAATATCAAATTGTGCCCTGAGACCGGTAGGACATGGACACCCTGGTCACTGTGGACTCCCTGCACTAAAACCTGTGGCGGAGGATTGACCAGGCGGTGGCGTCTTTGTTTTAAAATTGGCGCCTGCCTTGGGCACTACCGCGAACAAAAGGTAGATAAATGAACCCGAGATTTATGTATACTCAAGTCACTGGTGGTGGGCTTTCACAGCACTTAGATAAATAGTAAAAAAATTATTTTTACGTTTGAAAACGAGCAACAAAGATAGATCAACGAAGCTATTACCAATTTTAGTAATGTTTTTTTAATTTGTCGAGTTAAGAGTTAAGTTATTTGTTAAGATAGTTGTTAAGTGAAACTAGAATTATATTGGAAAAACAGTATAATAAAAATAAGTCAAAGTACCTAATTTATAAGTATTACCACGAAGAAATGTGCACATGTATTTTAAGGTAATACGTGGCAAAATTTTGATCTGAATCGTGACGCGTCTAAAGACCAGAAAAATAAAAAAATTCAACCACGAAATTAAATTAATTGTTTTTATTAAACATAGTATTTGCATTATTTTACATTTTTTTTTTTTTGATAAAACTATTGTTTTAAAATGCCTTATTATGTACATATAATAAATTATTTTTATTGATATTATTTTTGTGTTGTATTTTAAATATATTACAGGACTGTTATACTTACTGTACAAAAACTTTCTTTATTCCTTATCAGGTTTTAGTTTTACCACTTAAACCAATGATTTTTTGTATTTTATTTTTTAACTGATTAGCAAAGATTTAACTTGACGGTTTTTCTGAAAATGCGTCATTATGTGAAGGTTTTTAAGGTTAAAAATTAAATTTTTTACTAAAATACTTAATCTCATTGACTGCAAATTTATTATAAAAAAGTGGAAAATGAAGCTGAAATTATGATTGGGCTGTAGTTACCAATATAAAAAAACTACCCATTTTTAATTAAATGCTAAATAAAATTAAATAAAATTAAATTTTTGATGCACGCTCAAATTTCAGGACTGTTTTCTATTTAGTTTATTTTTACATCACTCTACTTCAGCATGCAACTTCTTGACCCTATCAGAAAACTGAGGTTGTTATTAATTATGAAACGATTAACCAATAATCTCTACTGTACAAAATAGAATTTTACTGGAAAATTTCCTAATTAATTATGAAAAAAAATTATGAATAAAATTAATTAATATTATCCAAATGTTTAAAACATTTAATAAAAAACAACAAATGCAAATATTTTTTTTTAAAATCAATTTTAAATTTTTAGCTTTGCAATCCTCAGCCTTGTTTGAACAAAAGGGGGTCTTGGGGTGTTTGGACACCTTGGTCCGATTGCTCAAAAAGCTGTGGTGGAGGAAGAAAATCCAGGACGCGTATTTGTTCTGGGGGTGGCTGTCCAGGACTCAATCGACAAGAATTGGTACGGTTTATTGTTTTTGTTAAAAACAAAATAATTGAACAATTAACGAATATCGGATATTGTTATTTTTAGTAATAAAGAGAATTCTGCGAAAGGTGTAGTCCTTTAAATCATCAAGCGTTTTAAACGCTTTTTTTAACGGGTGAAAAAAATTTTAAAATTTCTTCGTCGATAGCTTGTCTAGATTTAACAATTTAAAAATTGCGAAAAAGCTCTGTCAAAACCAATTTTTTACAAATAAAAATAGCATAAGACAATTTTCGTTTAAACACAAAAAAGCATTCATTATATTAGGAAATAGGGATCACAATTCCAATATAATTAATTTTGTGGTTTTGGAATAAAAATTCCTAGTATTTTTGGTGCGATGCAATGCAACTTATTTTGTCAATGCAAAATTTTTTTATGCAAATTTTAGGCTGAGAAATCGTGTTCCAGCTGAAACTTTTTTTTAGATTTTTGACCATTTTTAAACTAAAACATGTCTAGAATTTTTAAGAAGTTTCCTTTTGTGGGAATGGTTGTGGAGGAGCTAAAAAAATCAAATTCAGCCAATTAGTGCTTAGGAAAAAATTAATCTCCAACGGATAAAAAATCTCTTTTTCCATAAGCACTAATTGGCTAAAAGTGATTCAATAACTCTGTAAAAAATATTAATACTGAACAATTTCCGTTTAAATGGGAGGGTTTTGACTATCGTGAAATAACTCGATAAGTTTTTATCGGATCTACAAAATTGGAATATTTTAGGAAAGCTGGGATTTAAAATTTGAAATTCGTTTCACCGGTTAAAAATGAATTTTTTTAAAAACCATCTTTGCACTAAATCTAAATTAATTACAGCAATAAGAATATGCAGCAAAATCAGAAGTTTTTATTTGTTAGGTAAAAAAAGTGGAAAAAGCTAAAATAAATGCTAGTTTTTGATCTTTTTTTTGTTTAAATGTTTCCCCCAAAATCCTAGGTCTTTATATAATTCCAATATTATACTGTTTTATAGCCATGCAATCCTCAAATTTGTTTGGACAATAGTTGGGATCTTTGGTCGCCTTGGTTGCAATGTTCCAAACCATGCGGTTTGGGAAAAAAGTACAGAACCCGTCGTTGTCGTCGCCATGGATGTATCGGATCTGATCGAGAAGATTTGGTAATAATTCCTTCGTTAATATGACACACAAAGAGTCAGACTCCTAATAAAAAATATTTGCAACAGGACTCATTTTATCTTTTAATGAATAAATATTATAAAAATTATGAGCCAGAGTTACGTTTATTTTATAGTAATTGTTAATCTTTGTATCATTTTAACGACGATTTGTTGTGTGTTTGAACTTTTTCAAATTGAAGGTTTAAGGTGTGTGGGTTTAAGTTTATTTATTATGTGAAGTTTTCTAACTGTTCTCCAAGCCATCCACTAAACGCGCGCTGACTAGGTGCTGCATCTTAGAATGCGTCTTGTTTTAAAACTCTTGTTAATGTTTTAATTTCTGGGATTTTTCTCGAAAAATCTAACAGAACTTTTTATTTACATGGCACAAACTGATATTTTAATAATTTTATACACACTTGTTGTATATAAAACTATTAAAGCAATAACTCCTAGTTACGGGTTAGCAAAACTCCTAACTACGGTTTAAGGCTTTATTAAATTTTATTTTACACAAATAGGCATAAAAAGCTTTAAATATTAATTTATCCTATCTAAAAAAGAGTCCCATACGTTTTCTCAAGAAAAAACCCAGAAATTAAAACATTAACAAGAAATTTCAAAAAACGTGCCAAGATAGCACGTAGTCAGCAAGCGTTTAGTGGACCCGCCCCTGTTGATCTTAATTAACTGTAACAATATAACGGTTTTTTTTTTGGAAATTTTTAGTTACGTGATTTGAACGAATTTTGCCT
>JASAMX010016101.1:0-21074 GCA_030248175.1 Microlaimidae sp. YZB2_3
TTTTTGAAAAAACTTTTTTTTCAAGAGGTAGCTAAAAGTACAAGGACCTTAACACGAGATATTTGCAAATTGATCGCGGCGCGTTCAAAAGTTATAAGACCGCAAACGAAAATTTTTTGTCAAATTTTTCCCGTATCGCTAAAAAAAAACAGAGAATAACCTCCAAGAATTAACAGCTTTACTTGCGTACTTTTTGATGCGCTTTCTGGCCTCAAACAAAAAATTTAAAAATCGAGGTTTTGGCGCAGTGGCAGAACGCACGTCTTGCATACTTAAGGTACCTTAGGATCAAGTCCCGAACAAGATTATGTTTGTTTATTATTAATGTTATATGTAGTATTTGATTGTGGAGATAGCGCTATGCTCAGTAACATCAGCTTTATCCTGCTTTATGCAAAATAAGTAAACTTTAAACTTTTAAACAACTGATTTTAATCAAAACTTAAATTTAACTATTTATTATGCAAATGCTTATGATCCAAATTTATCATTAATTTTCACATAATCAAATAATTTTTACAAATCCAACAATTTTATCGCTATTTCTGTCATAAAAATCGCGTTTTTTTTGTCTTAGGGATATTTATTATCATTATTATTTTTATTTATTTTGTCAAACGACAGAAATATACAGAAGCAAGTAAATAACCGCACTGAAATTGCATGCACCCAAAAAAAAAAGAAAAAAGAAAATCAAATAGAAGTCTTTTACACACCAAAATAAGCCATACCAAATCAATCATTTTCAACCCCAAAGGATTCATGACTCCCCGAAATCAAAAATGACTGGCCTGATATTACTGTGGCCTAAAATCTATTTAGCTTTGCATAAATTTTATAAAAAAATTAATACATAATAACGCTAAATAAACATGCACTAAAATAAATAACTAAATTAATAATTAAAGCACGTTATAAAAATTCTGGTTTTCTAAAAATTTATCTAAAAAATAAATGTCACTTGTGATTTTAAAAAAACGTTTTTTAGTTTGTAAGCAAAAAATAGTTGGAAATTGATTCCACAAATATATTGATTTTCTTAATGCGGAGGAGTCAGTTCTTGTAAAATGTCTGTTGGGTAAATGATACTCAAAATCATTATTTCTCAATCTTCCGGATCTTCGCAGATTTTGATCAGAAGTTAACATTAAACAATTATCTGGGGGAATTCGAAACTGGTGGTGATAAGTGTACATTAAACGCAAACGAAAACTTGCTGCAGTGTGGCCAACAGATGGAATTTTGCTTAAATTTTGAAGCTCATCCAAAGAAAAGTTATATTTTTTGTAAATCATCTTTAAACTTGATTGCAGAGCTCTATTTGGTTTGATTGATGTGCCTTTTTAGCAATTATTATTATCGTCGACGGGAATATATATCAAAAATGTTTCTTTAGTCTTGAGTCGTTATATTTTTACTGTATAAGCTAAACTGTTGCAAATTTGTGAATATTTACCCAATTTTGTAATTAAAAATAGAATCACTGGATGAATTGAAAAAACCATACGGTAGTGCACCAATTAGCTCTACACAAATCAGAAAAATATTATTAAAATTGCTGCTGAAAAAGCTTTCTGATTGTATTTTGCTAAATCCGTAACATGAAACCAACGCTAAACTAATTGTAAGTGAAAGCAAAATAATTACAGATAACTTAAAATTAGCTGACCCTGATGACTTGCAGGTTCAAATCGATTATTAACAAAAACGCAACACAAAATAATCAGCAAAAACAATTTTTTTATAAAAGATTAAACACCCCATTTCAACAATCATATAAAAGATTATTCGGTTTTGAGCAAAAATGTTTAAGGATTAAATATGAAAAAATTTTGAATTATTTTGTGAAATTGATGAAATTAAAAAAAATTCTGCGCTCAAAATCTTTTTTTAAACGGCATAATTGTAATTGATTTTTTTGTCCCGCTTACAATTTTAAAAGTTTCCAGTATTGAACAAAAATGTCCATTTTTTAAGGATTAAATACGAATAAATTTTGAGTTATTTTCTGAAATTAACGAAATAAAAAAAATTCTGCGCTCAAACTCTTTTTTCAAACAGCATAATTGTAATTGATTTTTTGTTCCGCTTACAGCTTTAAAAGATCAGCCAGATATAATTCAACCTTTTATTTATATTTAATTGCCTTTATAAATTTCAGGATGGTGACGGTACAGCCACGCAAAATTTAAAACAGCGTGATGCTATGAATTAAAAACATTCTTCATAATTTAATAAATTTGGTAATAGTCCTTCCTATTGTTATTCAACTGGCGCCTGCTGGAAATCCAACCGCCCGTGCTAACAACTGCTACTACAGCAAACAACACAGTCAGGATGGTCCACCAAATGCTGGACGTAGGCGCCATGGCCTGGAAAGGCGTAGGCTCTGGCGATAACCCGCACTCCAAATCCCAATTGTCTACTTTGTAGATCTGATTCCTGGCTACGAGCTTTTCCACAGTGCAAGGATGGCTGCAGTTGCTGATTTCCATCTCGAAAGGGCCGTCTTCAACAGTGTACCAGAAAAAAGCCCTGATGAAATACTCGTCCTGAGGGGTGTAGTGCAGCTCCAGGCTCATGAAAGAGCCGAGGGGTGGCCAATGCTTGGCCAGCGTCCCGCTCAGTGCCACCATCAGTACGTTCATGTTGTCAATGTGCAGAGAAAACGTCATCATCCTCTTATGATTGGAGTGAGCTAAATACAATCAGTCCGTCGAAAATTAATGTTACAATTACTGTTGCAGTACTTTACATTGAATTTTTTTAGTTTTCTAAAATCGTGTTTTTGACTGCAACATTATTGTAGGTGTCTTACAGCAACACCACTAAAGCAATGTCAATGTACCAGAAGTAATACAGCAGTACTACAACAAAAATGTAATAGAAGCACTACAGCAATTTGTACTGCGACAATACTTCAGTATTCTTTCAGTACTGTTGCAGTACTTTTGCAGACCAGTAGCTTGGTTTTAGTGCTACAGTACTGCTATTACAGTAATGATATAATAATGTAATGATTGCAGTAATAATATAACAGCACTATTGCTAAAGTACGGTAGCAGCATTGTTGCTACGCAATAGTGTATAGTAGTACTGCATTAATAACTATAGCAGCATCAGTAACGCAATACTACGAAATTAAATAGTGGCAGTTTTACAACAGTATTAAAGCAGAAATACCTTAGCAGCTTCAGCAGCTATGTTGCAAAAGTACTGCCAAACTATTCCAGCAGTACTGTTGCGCGAGTGTTGGTGGTTGTAGTAGTGTTGCACTGTTACAGAACTGTTGCACGAGTATTGTAATTGCAAGGTAAAGCTCGCAGGGCTGCTGCAGTACTGTTAGCTGAACGCAAATCAAAAAAAATACTAAATAATAAAAAAAAATAATAACAAAACATAAATACCAATAAAGCGAGAAACTCAGGCAATATCCTCCAACAAAAAGCCAACGATAATCGCATGACCTGAGGATAAGACATGAATCAAGGCATTATCGTATAGCTAGGTAGGCTTGCAAACGATTAGTTCCGCATTTTCCGGAGCGCTGCTGGAAATATTAATAAATTAATATTAATATATAAGTAATAATATAATATAAATAAATATTAATAAACTAGTCGAATAAGAATAGAAGCAGTCCCAACTATGTTTCTATGCGCGAGCGTGCTCAGGAATAGACTGCGCACCTCGCGGGTATATCTGCGACATTTATACAAAACGAATAAAAAATTTGTTTATTTTGCATAATATCCCTGTAGAGGAATGTGGCGATTGTGCATAATAATAATTACACAGACGTGATTATGTGGAAATGAAATTTCATAATGACGATAAACTAAACGGCGTATACGAAAAAAAGTAACACAGAAATCGAGCTGCTTCAAATTATGTAGGGTATCTGACTAATTCGCCACCAATTTAGGGGTTAAAAATTAGCTTATTTTTAAAACACAAAAGAACTAGCGCAAAATTAACTGGATTAATGCTGAATAAAATGATTTGCAATCTTTATTTTATTTATCTGCCTATCAACATTTCATACAAAAGGATTTTATGATTTCTTAATTTGCTTGTGTTAAGCTGCATCAATTAGAACGAAGCACAATATAACCTGAAAATATCTCAACGTGTAATTTTCATGTTCGATATTTACTTCAAAATCGCTGCAACGCGTAACTAACTGCGCATTTAAGATTCCATTAATTCTCTCCGCCTAAAATTCAGGTGAAAGAACCTGCCGTTTTCTTGTTTGACTTTTTTTGACTTTTTAAGCCGAAAAATAAAAATTCAACAAAAGATACAGTTATTTAAACTTGTTTTTTAAGTTTTGACATAATATTTAAAGTCTTGCTAATAACTATTAAAGTTTGCAAACGGAAAAAAATTAAGTATTGTACAAAGAATAATACCTAAAGATAAATTGCAACCTAAAAACTTTATATTTCTAATTTCGCCACTATAAAAAACTAAACCCTATGATATTTAAGACAATAAAAATTCTAAATTTTGCACTGGAATAACAAAAATAGCTATCGTCGTTTGTATAAGACCAAATTCGTCCAATACGGAAAAAACCAGCAAAAACTATCCAAAAAAATAAAAAAAGTAGAAACAAGTCAATTACCCTAATTATTATTTACTATTATAAAAAACTATTCCTAGTCTATACTTCTGGCTTTATAGCTCTATGATTTTTTAATATTCATTTCTAATTTCTTCTTTTTCTTTCTTTTGCTTTTCTATTGTGTTTTTTGTCGCTTTTTTGTCTTTCACTCAGACAAGTCCAAAAAGATTGTAAGCAAATCTCGCCGTCCAGTAGGGCTGGGGAACATTTTCAGCTTTTTGAATCGAGACGATTAGCCTGGATTTTAACACTCACGACTGTTTGACTGTTTGGGTGGTGGCTATTTTGGAATAAATAAGTTGAGAAAAAAAATGCAAATAGATGCTGCGATTAGATTTAACAATAATAAAATGCAAGCCGACCGAACCTACAAATTGAAGCGATTAAATTTTTGCTAAATGTTTGAGTCTATAAAGCATTTTTGACTCCTGATCTTATAGTGTCTTTTTTGAAAGCATTTTGCCGAAAACAAAACTTTTAAAATTTTATGTAACAACTCAAATATTTACAATAATAATTTAAAAAATTTATACCACTATTGAGATTAAAAGTTTTTTTTATATTTCATCACGCCAAAAATCGTGTGTATCATTGATTGATTGATTGATTAATAAATATTCAACATGATTAAAATATGTACTCCCAATGTGAGACACCTGCACTGGGACTCGTTATACGTGAAGTATTCAATAAACATCACGAGCGCCCCTAAATGAATAATTACAGTATCTCCTACTATTTTCGTAGTATGCAGATCAACCGATCGAAATTTCGCGCGCTTCGATCGTTGATCTGCATACTACAAATAATAAGTAGGAGTAACATCATTTTTTACGTAACTCGCTATTATTGCCTGCTAATCTATAAAGCGAGTTCAGTGCAAGTGTATAAAAATCAAACCACTAATTTGCAATTGTCATATAATAAAAGAAATTGATTTTTTAAACAAATAATAAATGAATAGACTATTTCCTCTAAAGAATCATAACAATACGATTTATAATTTTTATATAATCTACTGCTCTCAGTTTTCTCATTTAAAACTAAAGAATATAAATTATAATAGCTAAAAACAGTCTAGTAACTATTACACTCAAATATAGTTTACAGTGGAATTATCTCATTTTTTAAACACAGCACAAGAAAAAAACTCACACCATGTGAAACTTTTTTTCGAAAAAAGTGATCTAGTATGCACTATTAGAATCTCAACGAAAATTAAAATTTTTGCCATTTAATTTTTTTGCGATATTTCTCAAAATCCTCGTGTAAACTAGTTTAATTTAATTAGTCCTTTTTTTGCATATTGTCCTACATTTTCTTCTTATTTGTTAGATTTTTTGAATGAGGTTTTTTATTTTATTTGTTAGATTTTTTGAATAAGCCATTTACGAAAGTTAATATGTATGTAGGACAATTCAAATTCTGGTTTAAATTGTAGATCAGAAATTAAAGTAATAAGTAAATTTCAAAACTAATCTTAAAAAATATTGTATAGAAATATAACCTATGTAAACAAATAAAATTCATATAATCTGCTTGGTGCATTACAACGTAAGAATTGATGAGTATTGAGAAAGTGCATTTTTAACTGCGCGCTTGCACAATAACTCCGTCCACTGGCATTAAAATACTATCGCACCATTTTTATAAATTAGAAATAAACCATGATTATAATTTAAACATGATTTCGTCCTCAAATTTTTTTTTTCAATTTTAATTAACTTAAAAATTATGAACGTATTTCGATTTCGAAATTTTTTTAAACCGAAGAAAATTCCAAAAGCAAAAGTCAAGCTCCAGTTATCGTCCAATGAGTTTAAAGTAGAAAAACAGAAAGTTCGATTTTAGGCAATCTTAGTGGCGGTTTCAATCAATCAATAAATCAATCAAATTGTATATTCCAACAAATACAGATTGCAAAACACAAAAATATTTGGCGAGCCGATATCGATCCTAGAAATTAACGCGAATAAAAGCTGTAGTACTATGACAAAACGTCCTCGACAAAGTCCAAAGACAAAAGTCCTGACTTCGATTCATATTGACAAAGACAAAGACAAAAGTCCTTGTCCTGTCCGAAAGACTGTCCTGACACAGCGTAAAAACGTCCTGACTGTCCAAAGACAAAGTCAAAGACGTTTTTACTTTTCCAAAGACAACGTTTCATACTTTATCCTTAGACATGCCTTAGATTTTCCTGACTGTCCAAAGACAAATTCTAAGTAGCATTCATACTCTCCAAAGGCAAAAGTCCAAAGAATGTTCGCTTGTCCAAAGGAGCGTCTTTCTTTCTAAAATTGCTGTTCATACTATAAGAAAAAACTCCTGACAAAATTCCAAAGACTTTCTTATAAGTATGAACCAGCCTAAATGTGTTATTAGAAATGACTTAAAGCTAGTATTCTATAAGCACTAGCTAGAGAGTGTTAGACTTTCTTTAACTAAAATATTTAAAAGATGAAAACTTTTTATAACTATTACATATATACTTAAAACCTAAGACTTTTAAACTCAAATATTGAAGTGCCCAAGACTGTTTTTACAAATATTCCATTCAGACACAACTATCTCAAAAGTAAAATTCCTCGAATTTATTCTGCTTTTTAACTTTGATTTTATACAAATGTCCTCTGGTTGGATTATGATTAATATTAAAACAGTCAGAGGTATTTAAATTTTTTCCCGTGAATAATTTTGTAAATGTTTTATCGACTAGTATTAAAGTTAAATTCCATTTCGGGCGATTTGCATTTGTGAAAAACATTTTGCAAAATTCGTTTTTTTTTAATTTTACAAAAAAATTTAAAAAAATCATTTTTTTTTTCGTTTAAGAACCGCTGCTACATGTATACTGTCAATTATCCGAATTGATTAATTTATTTTTTTATGTGTAAATAAACAAATAAAAAAGGCAAAATGATTGTAATTGCGTCAAAAAGAAACTCAGAACCGTTAAAAAATCGGTTTTTGCGTCGGAAATTTTTGCCCTGGTAAAAAAAGCTGCATATATAATTACCCACATTTTTATTTGATATAGACGAAAATACCATATATAAAATAGTTTTTTCATAAAACTATTATATATTTTCTTTTTACAAAAAAGCAGAAACAGAATAAAACTATAACAAATAAAATCTAGCTGACTGCGAAAATCAGTATGAATCACTATTAACAACAAAGCCATAAAAATTTAACAAAATGTTAATAATAAAAATCAAAACGCGTATAATATATTATTGAACTACTCAATAAACCCAAATCAAATAAAGCTAAAGATGAATCTAGATATTTTAAAAAGTGAATAAAAAAAAACTCTCATTTATTAAAAAAAACTCACCCCAATCAATCCCCTCATAATAATCAGCAGCCAAAATAACCATAATAAACCTTAAACATATAAAATATCCATATAACAACAAAACCCAGAGCAAAATAACTATACTATCTCCAAATCTAACAAACTCAAACCAAAATATATCTACAACAAACACCAAATATCCCAAAATTCTATACCCAAAATACAAACCCACAAAAAACCACACACATAAAACTCAAAAACCCCACCCTAAAACACCAAAAAACATCCAAAAAAAAACCCCCACAAAAAAGAACACAAAAAAAAAAACACACATCACAAAACAAAAAAGGGGAGCTCTAGAGATCTGTAATTTCCGAATCTTTTTTTCTTTATAATTTATATGGTGTTGGTTGATAAGAACTTTAAAATTTAATAATTCAAAATTTACGGAAGATTAAGGAAAATTAAATGAAACATGATTAAAAAAGAATGAATTGCAAATTTTTTATCCACTATAAAAGCTTAGTATTTACAATCATTTTTCAATAGTCGTGACAAATCAAACCGTGACCTCGATTATTTGCTTGCAGTGTTAAATCGATTATTTAACAATAAAACAATTTATAGTTTACAGCAAAAACGGTTTGTTATTAAAGATTAAATACCTTATTTTAACAATTATTAGTCCTGGGCGCTGTTGCATAAAAGTTACAAACATTCGATTTCTTTGTAAAAATCCGTTCTTTTGTTGTAAATTTTCTACTTTCTTTGTAATTTGTAAAATTCAAGAAATTTCGTTCTTTTGCCAGCAGAAATTTTGCCGAGCTCACATTTAATTGGTCAAGGCGAGAAATTTTTTAAAGATGGCAGTCAAAAAGATGTTCACGTTTAATTAAGTTTAATATCAAACACAAATAACGGTAATTTTGTTTTGTTTTTTTAATCAGCCCAGCCTATGTATAAAACAAGGATTTTCAAAGTTACAAAAAAAATTGACATTTACAAAGATAGAATGGACTTTGACAAAGAAATTTAATGCTTGTAACTTTTTTGAAACAGCGCCCTGGATTGGAAAAAAATGCAAATTTTGAAAGGTTGAAGTTATGTAACTAATTTTTGTATATTTTGTCGCATAATTTTAGTTGGTTTTCTTATTTTTACAAATTTACGAGGTCAGCCAGACACTAGACGATAAAAATTTTCTTCTATTTAAATTCCTCATCAACTAATGAGTCGTAGAACAGCTGACTTTCTGGGTTGGAGCTCAAAAAATAAATTCAAGAAGTTGGCACAATTAAGGCCTGTTCACACATACACACAATGCACAATGTACGATGCACAATGCATTATAGTACTTGTTCACACTTCCGCACAATACATAATGCATCAAAACAAATTTTCAGCCAATACTTTTGTTAAATACGGTTTAAAATGCTTGTTTTTTTTAAAAACCAAAACTTAACAGGAGGGTTGCTGCATATTCAAGCAGACGAAAAAACTCAAATATAAACGATGTTGAAATAAACAATCATTAATATTAGACATGGAAGTTAAAAAAAATTCAAAATATAGAGCAACTAAAATCTCTTTTTTGATTTATGTGGGAAAGAATGTTTTATATTTGGTTAAAAACAAAAATATGTTTTAGATTTTATGTAAACTGAAAATATGAAGTCGTTTGTTCAAGAATATTTATAAACACACCCTTCTTAAAGGTGCGGAACGAGTCAAACTTTTTGTTTACGATTTAGACTATTTTTTGTGAAAACCTTACCCCTGTCCCCAATAGCCCTTAATGGTTTAGGAAATATGACCCTCCAAAAATGGCGTTTTTCGACAATTCTGTACTTAAAAGGTTGCTCAATGGGTATTAAAATTTAAATAACAAAATATGCACTCAAAGAAAGCGGCTACTTTCTGCTTTTATTTGATACCTTGATCGTTAATATTGGTAAAGTATTTGTCGAGATATTGCGTTTCCCGTACAAAAACCCGCCATTTTTTCGCTAAAAATATCAAGTGTAGGCAAAAATGTTGGGCAAACTTCATCAAATCACTGCCGTCGTTTGGTGTTTTTAACGAAAAAAATCGCGGGTTTTTTGTATGGAAAACGTAATATCTCGAAAAATACTTTACGAATCTCGACAAATACTTCACCAATGCGCTTTCTGGCCTCAAACAAAAAATTTAAAAATCGAGGTTTTGGCGCAGTGACAGAACCCACGTGTTGCATACTTGAGGTACCTTAGGATCGAGTCCCGAACAAAATTATGTTTGTTTATTAATAATGTTATATGTAATATTTGGTTGTGGAGAAAGTGCTATGCTGGGTAACATCAGCTTTATCCTGCTTTATGCAAAATAAGTAAACTTTAAACTTTTAAACAACTGATTTTAATCAAAACTTAAATTTAACTATTTATTATGCAAATGCCTATGATCAAAATTTATCATTAATTTTCACATAATCAAATAATTTTTACAAATCCAACAATTTTATCGCTATTTCTGTCATAAAAATCGCGTTTTTTTTGTCTTAGGGATATTTGGTTTGATTGATGTGCCTTTTTAGTAATTATTATTATTGTCGACGGGAATATATATCAAAAATGTCTCTTTAGTCTTGAGTCGTTATATTTTTACTTTATAAGCTAAACTGCTGCAAATTTGTGAATATTTACCCAATTTTGGAATTAAAAATAAAATCAATGGATAAATTAAAAAAACCATATGGTAGTGCACCAATTAGTTCTACACAAATCAGAAAAATATTATTAAAATTGCTGCTGAAAAAGCTTTTTGATTGTATTTTGCAAACCCGTAACGTGAAAACAACGCTAAACTACTGTAATTGAAAGCAAAATAATTACAGATAACTTAAAACTAGCTGAGCCTGATGACTTGCAGGTTCAAATCGATTATTAACAAAAACGCAACTCAAAATAATCAGCAAAAACGGGTTTTTTTATAAAAGATTAAAAACCCCATTTCAACAATCATATAAAAGATTATTCAGTTTTGAGCAAAAATGCTAATTTTTTAAGGATTAAATATAAAAAAATTTTGAAAAAAAATTATTTTGTGAAATTGGTGAAATTAAAAAAATTTCTGCGCTCAAAATTTTTTTTTAAACGGTATAATTGTAATTGATTTTTTGTCCCACTTACAATTTTAAAAGTTTTCAGTTTTGAGCAAAATGTCCATTTTTTAAGGATTAAATATGAATAAATTTTGAGTTATTTTGTGAAATTAAGGAAATAAAAAAAATTCTGCGCGATTCTTTTTTTAAACGGCATAATTGTAATTGATTTTTTGTCCCGCTTACAACTTTAAAGGATCAGCCAGATATAATTCAACCTTCTATTTATATTTAATTGCGTTTATGAATTTCAGGATGGTGACGGCACAACCACGCAAAATCTAAAACAGCGTCATGCTATCAATCAAAAACATTCTCCATAAATCATTAAATTTGATAATAGTCCTTCCTATTGTTATTCAACTGGCGCCTACTGGAAATCCAACCTCCCGTGCTAACTACTGCTACTACAGCAAACAGCACAGTCAGGATGGTCCACCAAATGCTGGACGTAGGCGCCATGGCCTGGAAAGGCGTAGGCTCTGGCGATAACCCGCACTCCAAATCCCAATTGTCTACTTCCGCACCCATTCCTGGCTACCAACTTTTCCACAGTGCAAGGATGGCTGCAGTTGCTGATTTCCACTCGAAAGGGCCGTCTTCAACAGTGTACCAGTAAAAAGCCCTATGAATACTCGTCCTGAAGGGTGTAGTGCAGCTCCAGGTCGATGAAAGAGCCGAGGGGTGGCCAATGCTCGGCCAGCGTCCCGCTCAGTGCCACCATCAGTACGTTCATGTTGTCAATGTGCAGAGAAAAGGTCATCAACCTTCTTTATTTTTCTAATTAACAGTATAAATTAAAGAAATTTTTTGCGTGCAATTTTCAGTAAGGGAACGGTTTAATGAGCTAGCAAATACAAATTGTTAAAGCTTGTGCGCGTTTAAATCTACGATAGCAATTGTTTTTATGCAAAAATTAAACCACGCCTACGGATTTATGTACCAACCAATACCACCACCACAGTGTGACTGTTGTATACGTAATGTGAACCTCAATGGAGTTTACAAACCATCCAGACAAACTACCACTGCTGCGAGACCAATGTTTCTTTTGGTAGCCTGGAAAAGAAAATCTTGGGAACGATTTAATTTAAAATTTTCAAACTAATTAAAAGTCTTCGATTTATTAATTGACCGTAAAATATATCAAAATGTGGTGTGATTTAATTATTCTGTTTGTTATATTCCAATCCACCGGATAATTTTATTCGTTTACTGTTCAAATCAAACCAAGCAAGTAGGTATAATTTGGTTAGTTGGTGCCGTTTGGTATTGTTCCTCCTTTTTCGGCGTTCAACAAAATCATTTTAAAAAATTTAATGTCGCAAACGTCAATCGTGGGTGTAAATATTTTATATGAAATGGAATAGATTAGATATACGTAAGCTTTAAGGCTTAATTTTATAGGTTAAAAACAGCTTAATCCTCTTTGTGAAACAGCCGCTACCAAAATAAACAGTTTTAACAAAAGCAAAATTTAATGATATTTTCATTTTCCGCTGTGAAAATTAAAAACTACCGGCTTTTCAATTATGTCGACTTTGTTATTTTATTTAATATTCATGTGCATTTTTTATTTTTCAGACATTTGAAATGAAGTATATAAAGCAGTTTTTAGTTTTTGTTTTTTTTTATTGCCTAAAAATACTGTCCGGAATAAAAACAACACAGTTTTGTGTGGCGATAATAAAAGTATATAAAAGACAATTTCCGTTGTTTTTTATTGTGGTCTGTGAGAACAAAGATAAAAATAACCTAAATGTTTTTCATCATGTAAATTTTTCTTCATAAGATAAATTTTACAAAACCATGAGGCGCAGTGTGTGTTTCAAAATTCAAACCTGTTTTTTATTTGTAGGTTTAACTGGTGTTAAACCTTAATAAAATAGACTAAAGACATAATTTTAGCCCCACAAAAACTGTATTAATATTAACAGCAATATTTTAATTATTTTCTGAAGACAATAAAAGAATTTTTTCGATTATTTGAAAGAATCAAACTTTTTAGAAAAAATGGTTGTATTCATTTGTACATTATTATCGATTTATATAGTTTTTTCATATTAGTTACTTTTTATCAAAAATTTTATAATTAATTATTATTGATATATAATATTTTTTAAAGCGGCATTTAAAATAAATGAAGACAACAACAGTTTTTGTTTATAACTTAAAAAATATTTTTTTGTAAAAAATTTTAGGTTTAAATCTTAAGGTTTAAATGATTTATTTAATGAAATAAAAAAACGAATCAGATAATTTTTCCTATGAACTCGTAAAAAAGTATTTTTGTTGACGATTTTTTATACCACCAATTCATTTTTTGAGAAAAATCAAAAATAAGTTAAATAGCTTTGTTTATAAGTTTGGAAGGATTTAAATAAGTTATAATGAAGTACTTTTTGAATTAAAATATTGGTTTCAAAACATAGCCCACGCACGCACACAATCAATTGAAAAATACGTCACCGTATTTTTTACCGACTGCATTTTTTGGGAAAATTGGTCGATTGATTTATTAAACCAAATTTTAAACTTATGTGATTTAAGTTAGAACATCTAGGTTTTAAGCAAGTGTGTAAATAAATTCTAACCATGGTTTTTTTAAATTATATAAACCTAAGATCGATGAGCGTATGTGTTATGTTGTTCTGAATGTTATTTTGAAAGTTGGATGTTAGGATATTTGCCAAAAACTCCGTCCCTCTGGAACGTTCGCCAAAGTTAATTGTGTCCCAAGTGGGTTTTTGGTTTGGACAAAAGTTTTCAAACACACGCACAATCGACATACCTTCGCAGCCAATAATTATAGTTTTTAAAATGTTCCTGTTGAACTATTTTTATTTTATAATTTTTAAAATATTTCTTAAAAAATAGCTTTTGAATCAGTTTTTTAAGTAATTGGCGCTAAAAAGTGGGTAAACTAAAATTATAACATAAATTTTTAATTAAATTAAATAATTTAAAGTATTTTCGTGAACAGGGGACGGCAGGTCAGTGGTTACAGTATTTGAGAACTGAGTGAAGGGTTATTGGTTTAAATTAAGTCCTTGATAGTAATTATTCAAGTTAATCGAAAAAGTGGTATTAAGGATAGGCTTAAAAAAAATTATATTTCAGATATCATTAAAATAATGACTACTCAACATGTTGTATCGAACTTTGATTGTATAACCAAAGCTATTCATCAGGAATGGTCGATCTAAAACAATTATAGCTTTCTATTTCTTATTTGTTAATCACCCAACAAAGAACATCATTGCTTGCGATTTCGAGGCTTTATTTTTCCAATTAACAGTTTAAGACTATTAGTGAATTCTAATAGCACTTTCGTTTATGCAGGGAATACGAATTGAATTTGCCTTTTTAATTATACTTGTGGGAGATAGTTTGATTTTTACTATGATTAAGAGGATGTTTTTTTATAATTCTTTTTTAAGAGTTTATTTAGTGCTATGAAATTCATTTGGGTATTTAATGACGGACAATACGCTCCCGCAATCGCTCCTATAGCTCCCACAATAGCTCCCACAATCGCTCCCACAATCGCTCCCGAGATTATAAACAATATCAAACCAACTTCATAGACAATTCGCTCCAGACAATTTGCTCCCGAACATAAACCGCAAATCTTATAACCTACTTATAAACAATCGCTCCCAAACCTCCCTCCCATCCTACCAAAACATCAAAAACACCACAAAAAAGCAAAAAAAAAAACAAAAATCCAAAAACAACCTATATAACTCACAAAAATAAAGAGCAAACAAGCAAATAAAAAAAAACAATTATTATATCCATAACAATATCATATTATTAATAATTAATTAATTATATTAATATGTCTAAAAACAGCCAAGCACCAGTAAAGGATAAAAACCAAACTACACAGAAACAAACAAGGGTATCAGAATATTACATATTTTATTATGATCTATTTTAAAACAACAATTCTTAAAATGAAGATACTCGGTTTTATTTATGTATCTATTTTTAATTTTATTAATTATTAGATATAAAACACAAGAAAATATAAAAATCTAAGAATATCATTACTAATTAAAACTAAACGAAAACTCAGAATAGAGCAGAAAAAGAACGATTCTCCCTCGATGCAAAAAACCAGATAAGACGGTCTATATCTAGAACTCCTACGAACCCTCGAAGTCAGCTTATTCTTCTAACTTCATAAATAATTAAAGAGCAGACCAGAAGATATTCAACTTTATTTAACATTTTTTAAATTCAAAAAAAATAGCCTAAAATCTAAAATAATTTAAAGCATTTAAATTAAAAATTAAAAAAAAAACAGCGCTCAGAGCCAGACAATAACCCGCCAATTATCATCACATAACACGGAAATTTACAAAACACAAATAATTCTTTTTAATTATAATTATTTATATTATTTTTTACTAAATAATTAAAACCTTAAAAAATTATAAAAAAAGAGAATAATTATAACAATAATAAAAAACAAATATTTAATCAATACAAATCCTTCAAGCACTCAAAGTTATTCTCATATAACATTAAAACATAAAACTCATTCACAAAATAAAATTTCAAACTCACAAACGCTTCAAGAGCACATAAAGTTATCCCAACTAAAAATTATAGCATATTTATAGTATATTTTTCTTCTTTATTAAGATATTATTCTCTATTATTATATTCTCCATAACTGAAACAAAATATTATATTTAAAACAAAAAAAACCTTCTAACATTATTTTTAAATATTTATATCCTAAATAAGAAATTCACATTTAAACAGTCATAAAAAACAACTCACCAATAAACAATCCAATTTTCAATAAATTCATTATCTACAATACCAAATAACCGACCATTAACTCCAACCTAGAAAAAAACCTCTAACAAACACATAATCAATTACACAAATCTCAAAAAAACAAATAACCCATAACAAAATAAACAAAAAAAACATAGACAACACTAAAAAAAAAAAGAGCAAAATAGTATTCTAAAACATAAATTATCAAATAATCTCTCAACCTTACACAAAACCTCACATAACTACCAAAACAACAAAAAATCTAAACAAATATCCAACTACATATAACAATTCCCCCAAACAAATCATATAAATATATCATACAAACAATAGCTAAAAATCAATCAAACACAAAAAATCATAAAAAATCCAACAAAAAACTCCAACAATCTAAAAAAAAAAATCCAAAAACCCACCAACCCACAAACCCAAAAAATCAAAAACTCCCTACAATCCCCACACCCAACAATCCTCACAAACAACAACCACAACCAACCCAACAACCAACAACCACAACCTCACAACACAACATTTCTAATCGACTTGCCAAGCAATCTTTTTTATTCAGTCCATACTTTAGATGGTTTTCTTTTTGTTTTATTATTCAAAATTAATAATTAAAAAAGGTATAGGTCTAGTATACACTAGTTATAAAATTTTATCCATCTGGGACAGACGCGCCTTCTGGCCTAACATAATGATCTTTTTTGTGGGTCTAAAAAATGCGCGCTCGCCTCTAATCGGATAAACTGCTTTGAATCACAGAAACATACGTTTATCAGATTATACACCTATGCTATTATTCTAGTATTTCAATTTTAACAGTATTTTTGCTATGCAAGAACTTTTTAAAACTAATTTTGATAATTTTGATTTTTTCCAAACAAATTTTTTGAGTTATTTTACTGGTTTCTTTATGAATTCAATGTAAAATTCGAATTTCCTAAAAAGGCCCGTTATAGGTCAACGTGATCTCACAAAAAGCAGTAAAGTTTAGCATATGCTCTTTAAAAATTTTTTCAAAGCTGTTCGAAACGATTTCATTTCCAGAATACACTCGTGAAATCCATGTGACTTCACTCTTTTTACAATTGGATAAAAATGACGTTTCACATCACATCGATTTAGTGGAGAGAAGGCGGGATTTTGCGGGAAAACGGGATTTTTAAATGCAGAAAACTTATTTAAATATAGTATTGTTTTTAAATTGACCGCCACCAACAAACTTTAAAAATGTTTTTGATTTATAAGAATACTTTCAATGGACATTTTTTCGCGTCTGGTTTTATCTGTTTAAATCCATATTTTTTTAGCCTCATTTGAATAACTCTATATTATCAGCCTCTATTGAGAGAGGTTTTTACATCAGCCCGCCTTGAAGCCGACGTTGTATATCTTTTTTCTGTTTGTTCTTCTGGAAATATTAAACGAAAGCTTCTCGCTGGCGGAGTTGCTTCTCCTTCACGTGTTTTAACCCTTTGGCGCCAAAATTTCCCTCGCGATTTTTTGGATTTAAAAAATTTAGAAACTTTTTTATTTTAAAAGATTTTCAGTTCGTCTTATATTTAATTTATATTTTATGTTCACGAAAAAATTTGACGACTGGCATTATGTTGCGCTTTGTCATTTAACCCAAAGCCAAAATAGGTTTTTTCGTTTTGTGTATATAATAAATGCTACATTAGCTCAGTTGTCAGTGTGATCAAAAGTGAGCAAATATTATGATAAGTTATTAAATAATTAAGTTTAAATTAATAAATCCTTTCGGTACAGGTAAAACGTGTACCAAAAATCGATTAGAGATTTCCACGCTACAAATACTAAATAAAAACATGTTTATAGGTTAATTTTGACCTGAAGATCTCGTTTTTAAACTTTAAAAAATTATTGAAAAACGATTTTTGATAATATGGGGTAAAATATAGGCAAAAAATGACAATATTTTGGGTACACAATTTTTACTGTTAAGAAAAAATTTTAATTAACCGCTAAATTAAAATAAAATTTTTTTAACATTGCTGGAAGCCCGGAGAATCTAAAAATTTATGTTCTAAAAATCTAAAAATCTAAAATGAAAATTTAAAATCGATAGTCACATGGACCACCGATATATCGACAACAAATTTGTTTTTGTTTAAAAAGCTAATTTAAGCTTATTTCTAATCAGATTTATTCTTTCTAAGCCTAAGCAAAGCCTAAAAGTCAAGCTAAATTGTATTATTAGCATTTTTATTAAATTATCCCATTTTTTAAATTTTAATTTTTTTCACGACTGAATTTTGATACATTTTTAAGCGGTTGCTGTACAAAATTGGTAAAGACCAGAAAAAAAGTAAAAATATTTTTTTTACCACCAGACTCTCGGCAGTCTAACAATTATTCATTCATATTGGTTAAAGCACTATTAAAAAATTTTCTTAACAGCATAAAATGTACCTTGAAAAAAAGGTCATTTTTTGTCTATAAAACACTATTTATTTTCTTAAAAGGTAGTTTAATCACTTTTTAATGGCCAAAATTAAGATCGCAAAGTCAGAATTGACCTAGAAACATGTTTTTTATTTGTTATTGTTTGGTGGAATTCTCAAACTGATTTTTGGTACACGTTTAGTACTTGTACCAATCCTTTCATTTTAAAAAAAAGTTTAATTTTTAGGTCTTATATATTTAAGAAAAAAATTTAATATTGCGCTTTGTTTCGATTTAACCGCTTTTTTCGTCTTATGTATATGATAAACGCAGCATTAGTTCAGTTGTCGTGATCAAAGGTGTCAAAATATTATGATATATTATTAAAAAAATCAAAATTAAATTTATCATAGAACTTTAAAAAAGAAATAACAATCCGTTTTTAATTTCAGGCAGATACTCGCGCGTTCACATTTTTTTTGTCTTTTTTAGTATCAGAAATATGTTTGTCTTTAATGTTAATAATTTTTTTTTATTTGTGGAATTTTAGAATTTATTTAACGTTTCTTTTTCTGATTGATTATTTTCGGTTATTGAGTAATGCAACTTGAACAGGATTATTACTTAAAATTTTTCTGTAGTGTTCTTTTTTGTTGTTTTTGATAATGTAATTAGTGAAGGTTAGTTTATTTTATTATTAGCATTTTAGTTCTTGACAAAAATGCATAAAAATGTCTTATTTTTTAAAAAATGGAATTTTGTTATTATAAAGCTATTAAGTTTTCAATGTAGAATCGATAAACTTAGTTGAGATTAGTTAATTCGTAATGACAAGCGTAGATGGTTGTCATAGTATTTTTACCAGGTGCGTTATAAAATATTTTTCGAATAAGTTAAAGATAACAGTTATTATTTTCTTCTGAAGACTCGACACAACGCTTATAATCAAAAATCAATAGTGAAAAAACTTATTATGGGATTTTGTTTGAATAAACTTCTAAACAGCTTGTAAACGTTTTTTTAAAGTTTTAGTTAAAAAATTGTATGTGAAAATTCAAAAATCTTTACTTTGGTCTTATAAGGAATAGTGTTTTTTATAAATGCTAATAGTTTAAAAATTCGAATAATTATTATATATCTCCCCAAAAATAAGGATTGTTTTATATGCCTAACCAAATAATTTGTTTTGTACATAATTTTATTATTGCGTAAAAAATAAAATGATTATATAAATTACGACCTATTTGAAAACTTGTCATAAAATTACAAATTCATGAAATACACAGAAAAATCTGTGCCAAGCGTATAAAATTATTTTAATTCCCTGGAACAAAATATCAAATAAATAGGAAAATAAACCCGGGCTGCTGTTTTTTGTGGATTTCAGGTTAATTATCAAATTAATATCATAATCATTTCTTATATTCGATTGTTTTATAGTATTATGTCATTTATATAAAAGAAAACTTAACAGCAGAAAAATTTCTGCTAAATTAATTACACCTGAAATTTAATTTGGAACGTTAAAAAGAAAAATCGCCATCAATTATGACTAAAAAGGACAGAACACTAAACTCTGAAAGAGTACTAGCAGATGCGAATGTAAGTTTTTTAAAATATAATATTTTTTAATTGTCGTGTGTAATTATTTTTTCCGTGATCAAATATGATTTTTAAATTTTAAATTATAGCTTTTGCATTAGGTCAATCGGACTATTACTTAGTAATTATGTGTACCGGATTAAAAGAATAGATGTCTTGCGATTTTTAGGTAGTAATAGAGACCGGGGAAAATGAGTTGAAAGTTCCGGTGAACTTTGTTCCCGAGGATCAGGAGTCCGACGACAACCGTTCCTCCATAGTGTTTTTCTGCCCGGAGTCCCTGAAAGCGAATAACTCCAGCGCCAGCATAGAAATGGAACGCGGAGCGGATGATGAAGACGGGGAATCTGACAGAGTGGAGATTAGTCCCGCTTTGGACCCTTGGGCCCTGCCGGAAATAGCCATGGACCAAGGAATTCCATGGAGCGGTGAGATTTATTATATATATAAAACAATTTGATCTTGCGTCAAAAGACACTATTCACACAGCAGAAATAGTATATTCACACGTAATAAAAAATTAAAACCGGCAAGATTTTGTTTAGAACACAGGTTTTTTGTTTGAAGACGGATGCGCTTTAGCTGTTGGTTAAACGGAAAGATTAATAATTTGGTATTAAAAACTGTAATGTTTCTGTGCTAATGTTAATGAGTTTGATTAAAAAATATCTAAATTTTACTTTTACATTTTTTTATCCATGTTGGTTTAAAAAAAAAACTCCTCAGTTTTGAAAGACTATTTGTTTATTTTTTTAAAGCGTTTTGAAGTTCACAGCTTAAAAATGGACGAACTGCTGGTAAAAACAAATATTTCACTAGCAAAGTATACTGTGGTTTTTTCAATCTTGTTTGTTTAGTATGCATATATTATTTAAGATTTAATTGAAATATGTTTGAATTTTAGAACTGTCCAGACGAGAAAAAGTGCGACTGGTTCTAGTCGGGTATATTTTAAAGTTTCTCGGGTGCTTGACACTTCTCTATGTGTTCATCTGCTCCCTCGGGCTTTTAAGTGATTCATTCAGGTACGCTTCACGTGATTTATTTTTCACTTTAATATTCCTGTTTACGCAATAACAAAAAATCATTGTAGAAAACACGATTATGAGAGATGAATAAGATATACATGCTCACGCAACAAGATCAAAATATAAATAAGAACAGTAAATAAACACAAATTTGACGTAATTAACAACAAG